>CM040799.1:932500-967500 GCA_022829025.1 Squalius cephalus
CACACACACACACACCACACACACACACACACACACACACACACACACACACACACACATCAGTCCCAGCAGCCCCAGGATGAAGAGCACCACACGCCACAGCAGCAGGTGCACACACACACACACACACACACACACACACACACACACCACACACACACACACACACACACACACACCACACACACACACACACACACACACACACACACACACACACACACACACACACATCAGTCCCAGCAGCCCCAGGATGAAGAGCACCACACGCCACAGCAGCAGGTGCACACACACACACACACCACACACACACACACACACACACACACACACACACACCACACACACACACACCACACACACACACACACACACCACACACACACACACACACACACACACACACACACACACCTCACACACACCACACACACACACACACACACACCTCACACACACACACACACACACACACACACACACACACACACACACCTCACACACACCACACACACACACACACACACACACACACACACACACCACACACACACACACACACACACACACACACACACACCACACACACACACACACACACACACACCACACACACACACACACACACCACACACACACACACACACACACACACACACACACACACACACCTCACACACACCACACACACACACACACACACACCTCACACACACCACACACACACACACACACACACACACACACACACACACACACACATCAGTCCCAGCAGCCCCAGGATGAAGAGCACCACACGCCACAGCAGCAGGTGCACACACACACACACACACACACACACACACACACACACACACACATCAGTCCCAGCAGCCCCAGGATGAAGAGCACCACACGCCACAGCAGCAGGTGCACACACACACACACCACACACACACACACACACACACCTCACACACACCACACACACACACACACACACACACACACACACACACACACACACACACACACACACACACACACACACCTCACACACACCACACACACACACCACACACACACACACACACACACACACACACATCAGTCCCAGCAGCCCCAGGATGAAGAGCACCACACGCCACAGCAGCAGGTGCACACACACACACACACACACACACACACACACACACCTCACACACACCACACACACCACACACACACACACACACACACACACACACACACATCAGTCCCAGCAGCCCCAGGATGAAGAGCACCACACGCCACAGCAGCAGGTGCACACACACACACACACCACACACACACACACACACCTCACACACACCACACACACCACACACACACACACACACACACACACACACACACACACACACACACACACATCAGTCCCAGCAGCCCCAGGATGAAGAGCACCACACGCCACAGCAGCAGGTGCACACACACACACACACACACACACGCCACACACACACTTAAAGACACGCCACACACACACTTAAAGACACGCCACACACACACTTAAAGGCACGCCACACACACACTTAAAGACACGCCACACACACACTTAAAGGCACGCCACACACACACTTAAAGGCACGCCACACACACACTTAAAGGCACGCCACACACACACACACGCCACACACACACTTAAAGACACGCCACACACACACTTAAAGACACGCCACACACACACTTAAAGGCACGCCACACACACACTTAAAGACACGCCACACACACACTTAAAGGCACGCCACACACACACTTAAAGACACGCCACACACACACTTAAAGGCACGCCACACACACACATTATAATTCTATTTGTTGTGATTTCACAGTCCGCCCAAACTGCAGGAAATCATTTCCAGTTCATCCCAAGAGTCGTCTCCTCAACCGGAGAAGATCACGCTTCACGACCTCACCGACCCCGTTCAACGTGAGGATTCATCAGGATTCTGGGAATGTCAGGGAGTTTAGTTTCCCAGGCCGACAGAATCAGGGAGATTTCTGTAGTGAAGATGCACTAATGTTCAAAAGATTGGGCTCAGGAAGAGTTCTCTAAAGAAATTCATGTTCATGTGTGTGTGTGTGTGTGTGTGTGTTCAGTCGTGTCCGCAGATCAGGAGTGTTTCCTCCAGAAGCTCCAGGATCATCAGGGTGAGTCGGATCTTCAGTCTCTCTTCCTCTTTGAGTTTTGAAGTCACTGTATAGAAACTAGTGTGGTGTTTTTCAGATGTACAATCATCATCATCATCATCATCATCGGCCGTAACGAAAGACCGGCGTGAGGAAGAGGAGGAGAGCTGGGAGGAGGAGAGGAAGAGAAAAGAGGAGAAGAGACGGAGGGAGAGAGAGGAGGCGCAGGAGAGAGAGGAGAGAGAGATGGAGAGACTCAAGCAGGAGATGGTGACGTTCACACACACGACAACTGAACACTCCTCCCGCCCTCGGGCCGTTTCACCCCAAACTCTTTCTTTCTTTATTTTTATTTAAAAATGAAGTGTTCATCACCTCAGGACTTTAGTCGCACTTAAACCATTAACACACACACCAAAAATGTAATATTTAAAAAAATTAATAAATCCTTCACTCGCGAGTCAATTTTGACCCCCTCAGGAATGAATGGAATGCTTCAGTTCACAGAGAAAAATATAAAAAGGCTCAAAATTCTGTATGTATTTACAATGTATGTGTTTCAGGGGCCGTATTCACAAAGCATCTTATCTCACCACTAGGAGTACTCCTAAATCGCACTAAAAGATTTTAGCTAGGAGTTTTCTCTTCCTTAATCACTCCTAAAAAAGGACAACACTTAAGGTCTTTGGGGTCATTTTGACCCCAAACTTTTAAAGAGCGATTGCATAAGGAAATATACATTTTTTATATGGAAACTATATATCATTTTTTTTATTTACTTCTCAACTATACATTTATGCTGTGTTTTTGTGGAAATTTTGAATTTTTTTACCTATTTACTGCACAATTACATAACTAGGCCATAAATTGTCTCATAAAAAATGATTTTTTAAAGAAAAAATCACTTAAATGATGATCTTAATTAAATCTAAATAGTTTTTGGACATTGCTCTATGTGTAAGGGATAGAATACTGACATCTGCTGGTTTGTGGAAAAACTTTAGAAATTATAATTAAAGAAAGAAAGTGCAATGACCACATATATCCAATAGAGGGCCATAGAGACTCATTCATTTTCACTTCATTGTTCTTGATGCTTCAACTTCTCCTCACAACTTTATGATATATATTTTGTGAATATTTATTTAAACATTTTGAAATACATAAAAAATCTGTATTTTTGTCAGAGTTAGAATTTGTTGTTTTCTGATATATTTTGAATTATCTGCTTTTGCAAATTATTATACATACATTTGCAGAACCATTACAAGTCACCACTATGACATGACTGTGGTGTGTGTGTGTGTGTGTGTGTGTGTGTGTGTGTGTGTGTGTGTGTGTGTGTGTGTGTGTGTGTACAAGCTTGTTCCATGTTGCATCTGTGACATTTTTCAGATTTATGCCAGTTTAGTTGATTTTATTTGCCAATTTCTATAAAAATGCTCTCTGTTGCAGTGACATACACACACTCACACAAACACACACAAACACACACATGTATGAGATAGAAAGTTCGTTCCACTTTGGGTTTATTCTCTAGGACCAGACCTTGATTTAAATGTAATTTTTTTTAGATTTATGCCAGTTTTGTTTATTTTATTTGCCAATTTCTATAAAAATGCTCTCTGTTGCAGGGACATACACGTGTGTGTTTGTGTGTGTTTGTGTGTGTGTGTGTATGAGATAGAAAGTTTGTTCCACTTTGGGTTTATGCTCTAGGACCAGACCTTGATTTAAATGTAATTTTTTTTTAGATTTATGCCAGTTTTATTTATTTTATTTGCCAATTTCTATAAAAACCTACTCTTAGTAAAGAAAAATGACAACTCCTAAACTAAGAGTGAGTCTTCATTGCTATGGATGACGTCATTACTCATGCACGAGCTTGACTGAAGTGACCACCTTGATTGGCTGATGATTGTAACGCGGGAATGATTCCAAACACCCCCCCCCTATGATGATGAGTGACAGGTCTGAGAATGCGTGCGCTACACAAGTAGTGCGAAGGACGGAAGATGATGAATAACTGAATAAATAGCCTAAATGAATAAAGAGTAAGGCAAAACAAATAGCCTATAGCCTAATGAAACATATGGATTGATGCAATATCTTTGCAACATTATTGAATTAATCTGTCACTATATGCCTCTGCCTACGTTTGCAAAGAGAAGAACATTTTAATTTGATTCACAATGAAACGTTACAATTAGTTTACATGCAATGAGTAGCCTAGTTCTGGTTGTTGTTGGTGGCGTTATTGCATCCCTAGTTATGCCTACAATGCAACTGTTCCCTCGCGATTGGAAGCTCCTGTAGCCGCCGCATACGCATTTCAAAACATCACAGCGTGAAATGCCACAGAAAGCGGTTTGTGAAGGTCTTAGTGAGTTAGGTGTCCTCTCGACTTCTTTTAAGCTGTCCCAGGCTTAGGTGCTACTTTTAGGGCTAAAACGCTTCGTGAATTACTCTTAGTCAAACAAATTAGGAGTCCTAAAGTTACGAGTGACGCCCATTATTTTTAGGAGTTGCTCCTAAATTCGCCAGTTAGGAGCTACTTTTAGCCTTAAAATTATTTGTTTATACGGCCCCTGGTGCACACTGAAGAAACTGACTTTAGGACCCAGAGGAACAGCTCATTATTTACTCCATATGAGATATAAGGCCATCTAGAGTCATGAAATATCATCTTATATTATTATTATTATTACACAAGAGGTCAAAGACTCACAATGTAAGATATTTAGAACTGAATTAAAAGAGTTATGCATGAAATTGTGAGTTATTTTGAATTTAATTTGAAAGAATGTGAGGAATGTGCTTAAATTACTCTTAAAATTACTAGATTTGATCAATAAATAAAAAGTAAATAAAAATCTCCGGTATGATTTCTCTTTGATCTACTTTCAGGAGGATCAAAACGAGAAACAAGCAGAGGACGAGAGAGAAGGTCACGTGACATCACCGACCTCAGCGATTGGAGGAGGAGCTGAGGTGGCCAATCCGCTTCAGAAGTACATGATGATGCTCATGCAGGACCAACCGCAGGATCAGGTGCGTGAACACACTTTACATCCAGACTGAGGCTGTTTCACACACATATTCTCTACTGTGATGCAAGAAGTCTTTACAGCCCCCTCTAGTCCATCATCTTATCCCTTATGACTCATCTTCAGTCGGTAACATGACGTATTTAAGCGGTTTTTCCTTGAAAATTCTTCATAAAATATCTTGAATGTAACTCGACACCCTTGCCTCATTTAGTATCCGCGTCTATGAATATGCAAATGAGCCCCGCCTCCACTCACTCCCTCAGCTCAGAGATCCACTGGTTGACGATCACACGTTGATCTGATTGGTTACAAGGTAGTTTGTGACGTCAGAAACACCAGCGGTTTCAAAGCGTGTTTTTGAGACTGTCTTTGGTTCACTGCAGTTTTAAGGAGAAAGTTATGCAAGTAAAATAATGCCAAATGTTTTTGAAACAAAAAAACTTGTTGAATTGCTCTAATTGAAAGAAATATGCACTGCATAAACCGTGTTTGATTTTAATACATTGCATTTTTATGGGCTGAAATTCAGCATGGTTGAAAGTCTATTTACGACTGTAAGTCATTCTCTAAAAATGCTAATAGTAGCAGATGGAGATTATGAATCGCCAATCTATTGATATTCCGGCAGTTCCCGGATGTCAAATGTTGAGTTTTCTGTCGAATTTTGTAAAGTGAAGTAAAATGTATATTTTTAAACAGAATGAACATTTTGGAAGTGAAATCTAAAAGGTGAATATGGATTATTGAATTGTTAATACTGAAAATTTGTGTGAAATGTTTTGAATTGAAATATTCACAAACTTAAATATACGACCATGTTTCATTTCAGCCCATAAAGATACAATCTAAAAACACAATGTATTAAAATGCAAACACGGTTAATGCAATGCATATTTTTTATAATTAGTGCAAATTCAAGCTTTTTTGTTTCAAAAACATTTGCTATTATTTTTTACTTCCATAGAAAACACTCAGCAATGGTGTCGCCTTATGAATGTACACGTGGTTTGTCTTAAAGCAGATTTTAATGTGAGATATGTTGTGATTCTTTTAATGAACTTTCAGAGTCCAAAGAAAGAGGCATCAGAACAGCAGAGTCAAGAGGATGTTCTCCTGTCCGCCAACGAGCACAGGTGAGGTCTCAGTGTGTGTGTGTTTCACTGTTCAACAGAAACTCTTCATCACAAACCCTCTCGTGTTCCTCAGTGTGGGCGTGACGTCACACGAAGAGCCGGACGACGACTTCTGGTGAAGAACATCAAGCGGTGAACATCTGCTGGATCGTCTCGTGTTCAGGGGATTTCATGGATATATCGACATGATTCTTTGGGAATGTTGATTTTATTGAGAGACTGAATAAATGTGAAATGTTTAAACTGAATAATGATTATTTACAGCAGAATATGAATTATTCTCATACTTGATGACGTTTGCATCGTTAAGTCTGCTTTGAAGCGATCTGTACTGGAGAAATAAAGGTAGTTGTAATGACACTCGTTGATTGGTTTGAAAGAAGGCTCGTTGAGATCCAGGAAGTCTTTTATTATAGTTTATTTATTTTTGTATAAAATCCAACAGCTTGTCTGAAGGGCTGAACATGTTCAGTGTCGCCGACATCAAATCATCAGTTCTGGACAGTTGTTAATATTCACAGTCCACCTTAACGTACAGCGTCACTGAATATTGCCAGTGATTAAAGCATTAAAAACACAGATATACATCATACATGAAAACCAAGTCAAAACGTGAGGCTTATAAAAGAGGGTGATGCATTATATATTTGCGCTTTGTAATTGATCTATTTTTTGCCTTTTTTTTATTTTTTAAAATTCAAAATAGCAGTACAAACTAAGGGAATCCCCTAAGAATAATGGTTAAAAAGCGATATTATACAGAATTCATATATGACTCAAATGAACAGCAATAAACATTACATGGACTAAAACTAAAAAAGAAAGGAAAGCACATTATGACATTAAAATCTGGCAAATGCTGCCTACAACATGTCAATATGATGACCACCGGTTCGCTTTATGTATCAATAAAACTGGTGAAAAAGAGCTTTGTCGGTTTCTACAATTGCATATTTTGTTGCTTTAGTTTTATCCTCCCAAAAAAATAAAGTTGCTGGTCAGAGTTAATATTCACGATGAGGTTCAAATGCACTATTAACAGAAATACTAAATGGAGAATGAGAAAATCTGCGGTACAAGTTACTTATTTTACAAATAAAATTGGGCAAAATCAAACCAACCCCCCAAATATCATCGCTTTCATACGAGAAAAGTATTTAGACAATCATGGCGAGATTTTCTGTTCAAAGAAATAATCATTTGCATTCCAATAGTAATGAGAATCACCACTGACAATGAGAATTACAATTAGAATAAAGCCTTTATATATAATGCATTAGAAGGTGTTTTGAATGCATTAATTGTATAATGCACTAAAACACTTGACAAACATCCAATTTCAGATGTAATTACAAATATAATGCATTTTAGATATATAAAATGTGCATTTCGAATACCTTTCTAATGCATTAGACATAAACGCTTTACGTGTTCTTTCATAATCATTACATGTAAAATATCATTTCTTTAATTTGTCATGTTTTCATTATTCATTCATTCCTGCGGGACGGTATAAACATTATACTTTATTCATCATAGAGCAGGTTCAGTTCTGTGATGTCACTCAGCCAATAGAAAATGAATTCTGGGATTCTGAGGAAATGCACAGTAATTTCACACAGAATTATGAACTAAGTTTTGAGCTAAATAATAAGAGTGGTATATGTGAGGTAGTGTGAATGTTTCAGTGGTCATCATCATTAATCCAAACGCAGAGCAAACAGTGGTAACAGACCGTATCCCACAATGCAGTGCACTCAAAACATGTGCAAAGATCAAGACATTTTTGCACAAAATTGGATTTTAAATGCAATAGTTTTCAAAAACAATGAATCTTTTTCAAATTTTGCAACATGTATATAATGCAAATGCACAAGAGAAAACGTCCTACCAGGGATGATGGGAAATTAAGCTTGCACTTCACTTATATTCATGTTTTAATCACATCTTGTTACGAACAGAATCTGATTTGCGTTTCCGCTGTGTTTCCAATAGTGCAACATTTCAAACTTCACCCAGCCGTCGCTGGATCTCAAAGGGCTTCGAGAGGAACCGAACAGAAACAGAAGATAAACAGAGACGTGTGTGTGTGTGTGTAGTCGGCGTTAGTGGACAGGAAAGCAGCAGATGCATTAGTGTGTGTTAGTGAGTGAGTGTGTGTGTGAGTGAGTGTGTGTGTGTGTCCTCAGGAGTAGGAGTTCACACACTCTTTGGAGCGGGCCTGGATGTCCTGTAGCTCGCGCTCCTCCTTCAGTGTGTGTGTGTGTGTGTGTGTGTGTGTGTGTGTGTGTGTGTGTGTGTGTGTCCTCAGGAGTAGGAGTTCACACACTCTTTGGAGCGCGCCTGGATGTCCTGTAGCTCGCGCTCCTCCTTCAGTTTGATGTCCTGATACGCGTGTGTGAGACTGGCGTCCTTTAGATAAGCCCAGTTTGCAGAGAGGATCATTAGATAATGGATCTGGAAGAGAGTCGAGTGACGGCCAGTGAGAGTTAATAACAGAGACAGAGCAGCAGCAGTGTATGAAGACACACACACACACACACACTACACACACACAACACACAACACACTCACACACTCACACTCTCTCACACTCACTCACTCACTCACTGACTCAAATCACTCTCACTCACTCACACTCACACACTCGCTCGCTCGCTCACTCACTGACTGACTCGCTCGCTCGCTCACACACTCACTCAATTACTCACTCTCTCACTCACACACTCACTGACTCAATCACTCACTCACTCACTCACTCTCTCACTCACTTTCACACACACACACTCGCTCACTCACTCACTCACTCACTCACACTCACACACTCACTCACTGACTCAATTACTCACTCTCTCACTCACTCACTCACACACACACACACACACACTCACTCACTCACTCACTCACTCACTCACTCACTCACTCTCACTCACTCACTCACTTTCACACACACACTCGCTCGCTCACTCACTCACTCACTCACTCACTCACTCACTCACTCACTCACTCACTCACTCACACACACACACACACACACACACACACACACACACACACACACACTCACTCACTGACTCGCTTGCTCACTCACTCACTCACTCGCTCACTCACTCACTCAATCACTCACTCACTCGCTCACTCAATCACTCACTCGCTCACTCACTGACTCACTCGCTCACTCACTCACTCACTCACTCACTCGCTCACTCACTGACTCGCTCGCTCACTCGCTCACTCAATCACTCACTCACTCGCTCACTCACTGACTCGCTCACTCACTCAATCACTCACTCACTCACTCACTCACTCACTCGCTCACTCAATCACTCGCTCACTCAATCACTCACTCAATCACTCACTCACTCACTCACTCACTCGCTCACTCACTGACTCGCTCACTCACTCACTCGCTCACTCACTCACTCACTCAATCACTCGCTCACTCACTCACTCACTCACTGACTCGCTCACTCACTGACTCGCTCGCTCACTCACTCGCTCACTCACTCACTCAATCACTCGCTCACTCAATCACTCACTCACTCACTCACTCACTCACTCACTCACTCACTCACTCACTCACTGACTCGCTCACTCACTGACTCGCTCGCTCACTCACTCGCTCGCTCACTCACTCACTCACTCACTCACTCAATCACTCGCTCACTCAATCGCTCACTCACTCAATCACTCACTCACTCACTCACTCACTCACTCACTCACTCACTCACTCACTCACTCACTGACTCGCTCACTCACTGACTCGCTCGCTCACTCACTCGCTCACTCACTCACTCACTCACTCAATCACTCGCTCACTCAATCACTCACTCACTCACTCACTCGCTCACTCACTGACTCGCTCGCTCACTCGCTCACTCACTGACTCACTCACTCACTCACTCACTCACTCACTCAATCACTCACTCGCTCGCTCGCTCACTCACTCAATCACTCACTCACTCACTCACTCACTCACTAACTCGCTCGCTCGCTCACTCACTCACTCAATCACTCGCTCACTCACTCAATCACTCACTCACTCACTCACTCACTCGCTCACTCACTCGCTCACTCACTGACTCGCTCGCTCACTCGCTCACTCAATCACTCACTCACTCACTCACTCTCACTCACTCACTCACTCACTCACTCAATCGCTCACTCAATCACTCACTCACTCACTCACTCGCTCACTCACTCAATCACTCACTCACTCACTCACTCACTCACTCACTCGCTCGCTCGCTCGCTCACTCACTGACTCGCTCGCTCACTCGCTCGCTCACTCAATCACTCACTCACTCACTCACTCTCACTCACTCACTCACTCGCTCACTCGCTCACTCACTCACTCAATCACTCACTCACTCACTCACTCACTCACTCACTCAATCACTCACTCACTCACTCACTCACTCGCTCACTCACTGACTCGCTCGCTCACTCGCTCACTCAATCACTCACTCACTCACTCACTCACTCACTCACTCACTCGCTCACTCACTGACTCGCTCACTCACTCACTCACTCAATCACTCGCTCACTCACTCACTCACTCACTCACTCACTGACTCGCTCGCTCACTCACTCACTCAATCACTCGCTCACTCAATCACTCACTCGCTCACTCACTCACTCGCTCACTCACTCGCTCACTCACTCACTCACTCACTCACTCACTCACTCACTCACTCTCACTCACTCTCACTCACTCACTCACTCAATCGCTCGCTCGCTCGCTCACTCACTCACTCACTCACTCACTCAATCGCTCGCTCACTCACTCACTCACTGACTCGCTCGCTCACTCACTCACTCACTCACTCACTCAATCACTCGCTCACTCAATCACTCACTCACTCACTCACTCACTCACTCACTCACTCACTCACTCACTCACTCACTCACTCACTCAATCGCTCACTCGCTCGCTCACTCACTCACTCGCTCACTCACTCACTCAATCGCTCGCTCGCTCGCTCACTCACTCACTCACTCACTCACTCACTCACTCACTGACTCGCTCGCTCGCTCACTCACTCACTCACTCACTCAATCACTCGCTCACTCAATCACTCACTCACTCACTCACTCACTCACTCGCTCACTCGCTCACTCACTCACTCGCTCACTCACTGACTCGCTCGCTCACTCGCTCACTCACTCACTCACTCGCTCGCTCACTGACTCGCTCGCTCACTCACTCACTCAATCACTCACTCACTCAATCACTCACTCACTCACTCACTCACTCACTCACTGACTGGTTCACTCACTCGCTCACTCACTCATTTACACACACACACACACACACACAGACACACACACACACTAACTCGCTCACTCATTTACACACACACACACTCACACACATACATATTGTGAAGGAATAATTCACCCATAAATGAAAATATACTCATGTCAATTCAAACCTGTATGCTGTTGTATTTTGAAATACATGCAGTAATTATTAAAAACATTTATTTCTATAACACTTTTCACAACACGATTCCAAGCAGAAAATCATGATATTGATATTTATAATAATTACAGTTTTTCTCAGTCGCTTTGGTGCATTTCTCACACCACTATTTACATTTGCACAACAGTTAGTCCAACCTCCACAACATGCAGTCATCTGTGCACATCACTCATTCCTTCCAACAAACTGCAAATGCTTTTGGACATCAGTTGCTTTCATACAACTCTCTGCTGTTTTATAACATTATCATTTGCTTATGTCATGTCAGTCAAAATTAACTATACTTGTGAATGCTGAATAGTCATTCCATATAAAACTAATAGTCCTCATTTCATTGCTTGAGTCATTACATACAAAAATGTTGAACTAGTTGTCAAAATCTGTCAAGCAAATTTTACACATTTTTTTAAATCTTTATTTTTTCCTGAAAATGTCTCCTGAATTGAACAATTTCTCTCAGGTAAATCTCAGCTTTCACTGATGAGGAACGTCTGGATGTGCATGAATGATTACAGTACTATCTATGTTGTATGTTCAGTTCCAGTATGTCCTGCGATGCGATATAGTATATAGTGCTGTCTTGAGTATTTTCAGAAAGTGTCACCAAGATCTGACTTTTTTGCATTGGAAAACATTTACAGAGTATATTTGTAAATGAGTATATAGCCATTTGACTATATTGTTCATAAACAATGGTGTCAGGACTTTTCATCTTGATGACACTGACACTTTCATTGACATGAATACTTGCGTTTGAGGAATGAGCTATCCATTCTGAGCAAGTGACACGCTTTTGCAGGTTATCAACTAGGTTTTGCAGTTTGTACTAATTGATCTGAGAACTGCATTAACTGTTGTGCAAATGTAAATAGTGATGTGAGAAATGCACCACAGCGACTGAGAAAAACTGTAATATCTTCATGCCTTATAGTGCATTTATCAGATGAAAAAAATTTTTTTTTATATATATATTATACAGCAAATCTCAAATGCTTGATTGCTTGTATCATCAAAAATATATCTCTTTATATGCAGATAACAAGCTTGATGAAAATATAGATATATTTTGTGACAATATAAACTATTTTTTTTAAATAAGTAGTAAAATGTAACTATATAGGCCTAAAGCATCATGAAGTCAATAAAAGCAATAAAAATAAGTGCATTCTTTCTTGTGTTGCACAGAAAAACAACAGCATGTGGGTTTAAACCGACACAAGGGTTTATTTTCAGCCAAACTATTCCTTTACTGTACAAACATCTACAGTCTAGAGGATATTCTGACATCTATAACCACAGGAATACACACAGGACGGGGTGTGAGGGACTGAAGCGCAGCAGAGCGAAGCTTGAAATGAGGGTTAGTACGAGATAATAACGACCACGGAGGAGAGTTCGTACACAAAGTAGGTTTATTCATTATAAAGGAAAAACTACAGCCACCACAAACTCAGAGTATTAAATAAATCATGCAATCTGACTGTTAATTCAATAACGCTGGATCTCAGTTTGAAAACAACAGGAAAAACACATGACGACTAGCACTGAGCCACACATTAAACACAGCTTTACTCATTGGATGAGCCACATCTGTGATTCCTGATGTTGCACTAGATATTAGCTGGTTTTTAATAGAGGTTTAAAGGGTTCATGACATGAGGAATCAAATTTGTCTGATGTTTTGCTCCAAAAACAGCTCGTTTTGATATTACGGGATCTGTGACATCACTCAAGCAAATACATTTGCATATTCCCACCTCCAGAGCAAGACATCGACCAATAGTTAAACATCATTGCACCGTAGGCTCCGCCCACTGGTATTCAGTAGCTAAACGGCTAATGTTAGCCTACACTGGATGTGTGTCACCATTCAATCCCATGCAAAACCAATTCTTGATCTTTAATCAAATTTCGATTCGATATGTGCATTGTTGTCTGCTTTGTGTTACTTTTTGACTGCGGTAAACGGTGTAATAGGTCTAGAAGGAATAAGATCCCACTGAATTAAATGTGAACCTTGAAATTTATTTCGTTTTTCTTCCCATTATAGTCAACCAAAAGTCAATAGCGATGTTTAGTAATAGTGTAGTAGCAAAAGTAATAGTGTGTTTAATTAACATTAATGAAACTAAGGCTGCTGTCTCTTTAAGAGCGAATGCACAGATCTAATATACTGTTACACATCTGACTTTCTCCCATTTGTCGGATCGCGTCAGAGGATTATGTTTGTTCGGAGCGTTTGAATGTTTTTGCTGGAAGATGTCGTGTCATGACCCCTTTAACAGAAGCAATAATAAAGTTTTAACAAGGTTTTAGGACGAGTTTTTAGCTGTAAATTAATGCATCTACTGCCTTTAAAAAGTTAAATTCACATAATCAAGCGTTTGGCACAATCTCCACGAGATGCTTCTGATCACAAGCTGTGATTTTAATAATGTGTCCTAATGTAAAGTTTTTAGCAATGACCTTAAATCAAAGGACACAGTTTGTTCCTAATGACAGCATGTTTTTGTTTATTAATATTAAAGCAGACAGTGTTATGATGAGCAAATCATATAATAATACATGACAAGATCTACCGTAGCGTGTTCTGATCATATAGATGCAGTTTTTTGAATGAAATCTGATCTTACAGATAATGCAACTAAATATGTTTTTTTTTTTTTTTTTTAGAATTTAAAATTATTTATTTGTATTTTGACAGTGAAAGGTCTGTGTTTAAAATAACTCCATAAAGATACCAACAATCTTCATAATACTGCTTAAAACAAATGAATAGGAATGATAAAAACAACACTGAAAACTGTAAACGGGTTCGAAGGAAGAAAACACCACTGAAACACTGGAAGGCTCACTGGCACCGGCACAATTGGCAAAATTCTGACATTTTTATCTTTATAAACTATATATTTCCCCCTGTACACCTCAGCAGAGTCTGGAAGTTAAAATCACATTCATTTTCTCTATAGAGGAATTGAGTAAAACCCCAGAGTTTATTACAGATGTGTTTCTAAAGCTTTGTAAGTGATTTACTTCTGTGAGCAAAACTCATCAAATCTTTAAATTCATGAAATAAAAATATAAAGTTTTGGTGTCAGTACGAGTTTGGATTTTGAAAAAGTCTCTTCTGCTCAACAAGGCTGCAATTGTTTGATCAAAAATACAGTAAAACAGTGAAATATTATTATAATGTAAATCATCTGTTCTCTATGTGAATATATAGTAAAGTGTAATTTATTCCTGTGATCAAAGCTGAATGTTCAGCATCATTACTCCAGTCTTCAGTGTCACATGATCCTCCAGAAATCACTCTAATATGAGGATTTGATGATCAAGAAACATTTATGATTATTATCAGTAGGCGCGTTTCCATTACAGATTTGCGCAAAAAGTTAGCGATTTTTTTCTAAATGTCGACAAAAAAATATTTCGAATTGACGGCGTTTCCATTAAAAAAAAAAAAAATGTTTTTAATGTAAAAAATTTATAAACGACCCTTAAGGAACGACCCTTATTATACTTGTGAGCGGCACATATGAGGAGTTTCTGGGTGTTTCTCCCTCAGATCTGCTTCGAGGTCTTGATCATGGCTTTTCTGAGGTTTAGAATCCATTATTCCTGTAATTCTTTCTTCTTATATGAGTTTAATAAAGAGCTCTGTCTCGTATTCTGTCCAAACACACCGCATCATCTACGTCAGGTGACCTGTAAATGCGCAAAAACTGTTTCCATTGCAGTTTTGCGAAATATTTATTTTTCGAATTGCCTGAAAAACCCCCTCATGTGAGCAGAAAAACTTTTTTGCGATAAATGCGAGTTTTTGCGAAATTGACGTGTTTCCACTGGGAGTATTTTCAATTCGCAATTTCAATTTGTGCAGTTTGAAGGGAAACAGAAACGCGTGTTGAAAACGGTCGTGCTGCTTCAGATTTCTGTGGAAACTGATACATTTTATTTTTCAGGATTCTTTGATGAATAGAAAAGTTGAAAGTTGAAAGTTGAAAGTTGAGATGAATAGTTTAAAAGAACACTGTTTATTTGAAATATATTTTTTCCATCATTTTAAATGTCTTTACTGTCACTTTTGATCAATTATTTAATGCGTTCATGATGATTTATTTAAAAAAACCTGTAAAGTGTAATATATACAGTACCAGTCAAAAGTTTGGAAACATTACTATTTTTAATGTTTTTGAAAGAAGTCTCTTATGCTCATCAAGCCTGCAGTTAAAAAACAAAAACAAAAATTATTATGAAATATTATTACAATTTAAAATAATGGTTCTCTTTTTTAATATATTTTAAAATGTAATTTATTTTTGTGATGCAAAGCTGAATTTTCATCAGCAAGTACTCCAGTCTTTGGTGTCTTATGATCCTTCAGAAATCATTCTAATATGATGATTTGATACTCGGTTATTATCAATGATGGAAACAGTTGTGCTGTTTAATATATTTTTTTGGAATACTTTTTTCAGGATTCATTGATGAGTAAAACGTTAACAGCATTTATTCATAAAAACAGCATTTATTCAAAATAAAAACATTTCTAACAATATAAATCGTTACCATCACCTTTTATCAATTTAACGCATCCTTGTTGAATTAAAGTACTAATTTCTTTAAAAAAAAATAGTTATTGTTCCCAAACTTTTGAACGGTAGTGTATATTGTTACAAAAGATTTCTATTCTAAATAAATACAGTTCTTTTTAACTTTTTATTCATCAAATAATCCTGAAAAAAGTATCTCAGGTTATAAAAAAAATATTAAGCAGCACAACTGTTTCCAACATTGATCATAAATCATCATATTAGAATGATTTCTGAAGGATCATAAGACACCAAAGACTGGAGTACTTGCTGATGAAAATTCAGCTTTGCATCACAAAAATAAATTACATTTTAAAGTATATTAAAAAAGAGAACCATTATTTTAAATTGTAATAATATTTCATAATATTACTGTTTTTTGTTTTGTTTTTAACTGCAGGCTTGATGAGCATAAGAGACTTCTTTCAAAAACATTAAAAATAGTAATGTTTCCAAACTTTTGACTGGTACTGTATATATATATATATATATATATATATATATATATATACTTCAAATACAAGTTTTTATACTTATCTTATATGACTTAATATGTCCTTGACTGATTTTCAAATACTCTAAATGTTCAATTGAATCCGATGTCATTTTGTGCATCGTCTGGATCAGAACTCTGAAGAATTTTCCAGAATCTCTGAAGAGAAAATGAATGGGAAAGCCCTTTCCTCTGACTGTCTGCATCTGTCCTGACTGATGATAATACTTTAGAGACTGCAGGAGGGATGTAAAGAGACTATATTAGGCTTCAAATTAAGCTTTTCTAGTGGTTGCAGAAACAAATGTAAACTTTCCATAACAACACGTCCATGTTTACAGCACCTGCGTCCAAAATGCTACATCTGTATACAATCCTATATTTACACATTACATGTCAAAAGCAATGAAATGTTTCTCTCATTTGTTTTCATCTCTATTATTTTAGTCCATATTGTCAGTGGCTGCTCATCTAGGCACTTTGATGCAACTGCGTTAAAATTTAGTGCAGCAGTCCTCTCGACTCTTAAACTTCAAAACAGCAAAGTTATACGTGGTAGCCATCATGTAGATGAGCTGGTGGAAGAGAAAGCACAGATATGAGATAATAAAGAATATGAAACGGAATAAAGAAACGCATTTAGTGACAGTTTGACTATAGATGAAGTAAGTCTGTTGTTCCTGAGATTACACCGCTAACACTGTCGACACTGCAAGCGTCTGACTTTGCATGGGTTATTTTAGAACAGCAAAATAATGTTAGTATGAAAATATATGCATTTATATACGCACACACAGATTAGAAAAAAAAAATTAAATTAGAAGGCAAAGACCTAGAAATTATATAAATATTTAAAACATCAACAAAAAAAATTTACATTACAAATAAAATTCATAGTAAAAAGAATATTTGTAACAGAAAAAATTATTTAAAAAAATATAAATATTTAATTAAAGAAATAATAAAATTAAAATACACAAAATTAAAATAAAATTAAATTAAATAAAGAAATAAAATTAAATAAAGAAATAAAATTAAATAAAAGAAATAAAATTAAAACAACAAAATTAAAATAAAATTAAATATAATTAAAGAAATAATATATATATTTTTTATTTTATTTCTTTATTTAAATGTATTTAATAGTTTTATTTAATTGAATTTTAATTTTGTTTATTTTAATTTTATTATTTTTGTATTTAATTTTATTTATTTAATTGAATTTTATTTTAAAGAAATAATAAAATTTAAATATAAAAAATTTAAATTTTATTAAATTTAATTAAATAAAGAAATAATAAAATGATAATACAAAAAATTTAAATAAAATTAAATAAAGATATAATAAAATTAAAATACACAACTTTAAAATTAAATTAAATTAAATTAAATAAAGAAATCATCAAATTAAAATACACAAAATTAAAATTAAATTAAATTAAATTAAAGAAAGAAATAATAAAATTTAAATACACAAAATTAAAATAAAATTCAATCAAATAAACTAAAATTAAACTAAGAAATAATAAAAACAATTAAATAATAATAATAATCTACCAGTGAGCTGTAGTAGTTGTGCAATGTGTCAATAATCTAAACCGGTCGTCCGTCGACTGAAGGTGTAACACGACCCATCAGACGCTTCCAGTGTAGACAGCTTTACTGATTATAATGGGATCTAGTTTTGTGGCGTTAAATCTGTTGTTCGCAATATTCTCAGTTAAGCATGTGACTAAATCCTCGAAAATAAAGTAAAATATCTAATGCTCTCACAGCATAAATTCTGCTAAAGCTGGCATCCCACGTCTCCTCAAACTAACCATTAGATCAGGGGCTTAAAGCACATGGTTTGCAGGAGATGGTGCTGGGAATGAAGGGACAAAAAAAAAAAAAAAAAAAAAAGAGGAGGAATAGGAACAAACACCCCATTTATATGTGATCATACGAGAAACATGTGCTTACCAGAGCAATGACAGTCGCTCCGGCTCCGGCACACGCGACGATATACAGGTGGTACGACAGGTAGAACTGCAGCACACAAACACAAGAGCATGAGTATCTACTGCGGGACAACTGAGGGAACAAGCTGAGAAGTGTGCTTTCATACCTCGCTGGTGTTGCAGATGTCACCTAGCGTTGAGCCGCAAGCTTTTCCCGGAGTCGCGTTCCATGGAATAATTCCTGTTTCAGCATAGAGTTAACAATCACACACACAATCCTTATCAACACTGCATTTATAGTGAAGTGTTAAGGTCTCAGATGAGGAAGCCCTGAACACTGAGAGTGTCTGGCGTACCGTACTGACGCACGTCCACGCAGATGCTGTCGATGGAGGTGAGGTTGGCCACCGGCGAGCGCATGGCAGCGCAGGTCGACCACATGTTGTAGAACAGGAACACGGGAACCGCTGAGAAGCCGAAAACACCGAGCCACGCGATTCCCAGGACGTACGTCAGGAACACGAACTGAGAAAGAGACGTTTAGCAATCAACTTTTGAAATGGCAGAAAACATCTGAAGCAGCAGAACTGAACTTTCAACACTGATAATAATCATAAATGTTTCTTGATCATCAAATCATCATATTAGAGTGATTTCTGGAGGATCATGTGACACTGAAGACTGGAGTAATGATGCTGAACATTCAGCTTTGATCACAGGAATAAATTACACTTTACTATATATTCACATAGAAAACAGATGATTTACATTATAATAATATTTCACAATTTTTACTGTATTTTTGATCACTGTGTTGATTAAAGCCTTAAAGTTTAAAAGGTGAAATTTCCTGTAATATCAAGACATTAAAAAGACAATAACTAGAATGGTTTCAGACTCCACAGCGACTGCATGGGATATAATGAATTATTTCTGAACAACACTGGCCTTAAAGAGGACCTTTTATAAAGTCCTGATGTAGTTTTCAGGCTCTGCTAGAACAGGTTTTCCTGCTTGAATGTTGATTATTCTCCTCATATTCTCCATTGTTGCGGCTCCTCTCTTCTCAGTCTGTCAGTAACGCTCTGTTTACTTCCTGTCTCTATGAAGCTCCTCCTTCTGAAAAGCACACTGTGCTCTGATTGGTCGGCTGGAGCAGTGTGTTGTGATTGGTCGAGCGCTTCGAGTGTGTTTGGGAAATGCCCCGCCCCTTACCATAACCGCCAGTTTAACACACTACTAACTAACTCAATCAGGCCCCGCCCCTTTATTCTGCGCATGAATTATTATAATGAGGAATATTGTGACGTGTTCATTCCCGGGAGAAACTCAAGACTACAATGGAGGCGTTTCAGGGAGTTCAGAAACACTGATATAGAAAAGAACTCACTTTTTAATGCTCTAACATCAACATTACACACTAAAGACAGATGAAAACGTTAAAAATCAATATAAGACCCCTTTAAGACTAGTGAAAGATGTCTTCAACTGGTTCTTTAGGGTCGTGATGTTTGATCCACCGCTGAACATCAGAGACAGTGAAGGTTCTGGAAAGCGACTTTGTTTCTTGTTGTAATGGAGGGACTTTTTGATGCTCAAACATCATCATTACACACTAAACACAGATGAAGTAAAGCAGAATGTGAGGGTACCATCCCACTGATGCAGCGTCCGCAGACCGTGGTCTTGAACTCGTTGTGGAGCTCCTTCACGGCACTGGTGGTGTAAAAGCCCTCGGCGAGGAGAATGATGCCGTATAAGAAGAAGAAGGAGGCGATGCCGTAGATGACGTACTGCATGAGCTGGACTCTGGAGAACACGAGAGGAGAGAACAGATGTTATTGCTCGCTGTAAATCTGTGACACTGAGACATGAGCTGCTAGAAATCAACATCTCTATTATCGTCCCATGAGGCTCGTCCCCCTGTAGTCAATCATTTTATCCCTTAAAACTCATCTTTGATCACCTTGATTACATATTTAAAAGTTTTTGTCATGCCCTAAAATATCTTGAATGTAACTCGACACCCTTGCCTCATTTAGTATACGCGACTCTATGAATATGCAAATGAGCCCCGCCTCCACTCACTCCCTCAGCTCAGACGTTGATCTGATTGGTTACAAGGTAGTTTGTGACGTCAGAAACACCAGCGATTTCAAAGCGTGTTTTTGAGACTGTCTTTGGTTCACTGCAGTTTTAAGGAGGAAATACTCAGCAATGCTGTCGACTTATGAATTTACACATGGTTTGTCTTAAAGCGTATTAAAAACACTTAAAGCAGATTTTCACTACCGGGGGACTTTAAATACTTAATTTTTTAACACAGCAAATGTAAGACCATCTTCTGTTGTCAGTATGCATTTACAAAGGACTTTATAAAACGGTTAGTTCCAGTCCTTGATTCTGATTGGTCAATAGCTGTGTTTTATTCACGATAAATGAATACCCAACGGTTCTATGCATCACTACACAACACCCCTAGCAACCACTCTTAGCAACGCAAACATAATAGTTCTCATTGATATTGTTCATTGAAGCTTATAGAGTATCGAGTGAGCGAGAGTCCCTGCATTTACAGTAGATATAGCATCTTCCCTCAAGTCTGTCCTATATTCATAATAAAAATCTGCAGCGATTGAATGTCCGCAGCGATATCTTGTCATTTAAACAGTTAATGGGTTTTCCCGTGACACACCAGTCATTTATCAGTTGAGTCTTGCTTCTCAAGTTTCAGTCCTTTCAATATAAAAGTCTTCTCTACTGACTAAAGAGTGATCATTAAAGGTGCAGTGTGTAATATTTAGGAGGATCTGTTGACAGAAATGCAATATCATATACATAACTATGTTGTCAGTGGTGTATAAAGACCTTACATAATGAACCGTTATGTGTTTATTACTTTAGAATGAGGCATTTCTCTCTACACACACCGCGGGTCCGCTTACATGTTTCTACGGTGGCCCTGAACGGACAAACGCGTTTCGTCACTATGTTGTTCTTCGTGCAGAGAAGTGAACTAAAGCCAGCGAATAAAACACTGACACAATGATGAACAGGTAACAATAACATTCGCAATAACATATCGTTTTACTGAATAATTAAGTAAACCTAATTTCTTCATTAATCCTCATTGTTTACCTGGCTACTCTCTGCTGTCTCAGACGACGACATCACTTCCTGTCGGCCACCGTAACTTCTGTTGGGTGCGATTCACAACCTCACCACGAGATGCCGCTAAAAATGACACACTGCACCTTTAAGACAGTCTTTGCCGCCATCTAATGGTGAAATAATGTGTGTGACTTCGTGCTGTTCACGGTCAGGGACTATTTTTTCCAGCGGAAGGTTTTTAGTGATATTACTACACGAAAGTTGCATTGATATATATTTTTCGGCTTTAATATTTGTATTGTGTGATTATAAAAGCAATAAGGCACTCGAGGCTAGTGCTGTATCGTAAATAAGTATCGAGTATCGAGTTATGCAAGTATGCTGTATCGAGTACCTTATTGCTTACATGCAATATAAGCAACACACACACACACACACACACACTCACATGTCGGTCAGCATGGCGTGGTCGCTGGTGATCTTGGAGAAGTGGTTCTCCAGGATCGTGAGTGTTCCCGTGAGAGCGACGTGTCCACATCCGCAGAACAGAGCCACTCCGGAGAAACACAAGATGGTGGCCAGCAGAGACGCGTACGGCACGCCTCCCAGACACTTGATGCAGCACTCAAAACAACCTGCACACACACACACACACACACACACAGTTTATAATCAGTGCAGTTTTAAGGGTTATACTCAACATGCATGCTTCACATTCCTGGATGCATATGTTTTAAAACGACTGGCGCTGGGCAACAATTAATCGCGATTAATCGCATCCAAAATAAAAGTTTGTGTTACATAAATATGTGTATAATTATTTTGTATACGTATATAAAAATACAGACATGCATGTTTATATTTTAGAAAAATTTGTTATTTATATCTAAAATATTTATATATTATAATATAAATTATGTACAATGCATAAGCTTTATATACATGCAAATACTTCTTAAATATATACACGCATATGTGTGTATTTATATATACAAAATAAAATATTATTTAAAATAAGTGTGTGTGTGTGTGTGTGTGCGCTTCCGCTAATGTTTACGCATTAGGTCACGTGTGTGTGTGTGTGTGTGTGTGTGTCTGCTTGTGTGTGTGAGTGCGCTTCCGATAATGTTTACGCATTAGGTCACGTGTGTGTGTGTGTGTGTGTGTGTGTGTGTGTGTGTCTGCTTGTGTGTGTGAGTGCGCTTCCGATAATGTTTACGCATTAGGTCACGTGTGTGTGTGTGTGTGTGTGTCTGCTTGTGTGTGTGAGTGCGCTTCCGATAATAATGTTTACGCATTAGGTCACGTGTGCGCGCATGTGTGTGTGTGTCTGTGTCTGTGTGTGTGTGTGTGTGTGTGTGCGCTTCCAACAATGTTTACGCATTAGGTCACGTGTGTACGTGTGTGTGTGTGTGTGTGTGCGCTCCCGATAATGTTTACGCATTAGGTTGTGTGTGTGTGTGTGTGTGTGCGCGCTCCCGATAATGTTTACGCATTAGGTCGTGTGTGTGTGTGTGTGTGTGTGTGTGTGTGTGTGTGTGTGTAAGTAAGAGAGTGCGCTTCTGATAATGAGACTGACATTAGGTCACGTGTGTGTGTGTGTGTGTGTGTGTGTGTGTGTGTGTGTGTGTGTGTGTGTGTGTGTGTGTGCTTCCGATAATGTCTACGCATTAGGTCACGTGTGCGCGCATGTGTGTGTGTCTGTGTCTGTGTGTGTGTGTGTGTGTGTGTGTGTGTGTGTGTGTGTGTGTGTGTGTGTGTGTGTGAGAGTGCGCTTCCGATAATGTCTACGCATTAGGTCAGTAGACGGAGAGTAGACGGTCTTCTGTGTCTGTCTGAACACATCGGATCACATGAGCGTTTACACTACGAGAGTAATCGGGTTTGAATGTGTTTTGGACAAACTCTCCGATTCGCTCGACCAAACGCATCGTAATACCAGCTGTGAACCGTTTCTGAATGGAAAAGACCTGCATGAAAAAACTTCAAACACTCTTATTTTGTTCTTCACGGAAAAAAAAAAACAAGGAAAAATAACAACATGAGTCAACAAGAGATTGCTCTGGGCTGGCAAACCGTTTCTCTGCCATAAAACTGAGAACTAATTAAAAACAGAGTAAAGCAGAGATTGAACAACACAAAAAACTAATGAACTGCATATGTGTGTGTGTGTGTGTGTGTGTGTGTGTGTGTGTGTGTTTTGCTTCCTCGGTCTGGGTTCACAAACAAAAACAAAACAATAACACAACTGGCCATTGGTTTTACCAGTGTTACAAGAATGAAGAGCACAACAACACTGCAGAAATACTGGAAAAAACAAAATCACAGGCAGAAATAATTAATGGAGCCTTTTATGGAAATGTGAGAATCTGTTTGCCTTCCTTAGCCGCTCATCATCCACACACTCCGAGTCTGGACACGCCATGATTTATCATCATTTATAAATAAACCAAAGCCTCTTTTAAACAAGACATGAAAGAAGAATTCTGTGCTGTGAAATAAATCCGCACTATATCTAAAGAGTTAAACAGGAGGAGGATGTGGAGCATTGATGCCAGAGTTTGGTAGAAACTAACTTAAAGTAGTGACGCTGCTGTTTTAACTAATACATTATTTCAATAACTGAACAATTACATACATAAACATTTAATTTGAAAGGAAGACTTTTGGCCTTGTGATATTATTTCTGATATATTGTTATTATTGTAATGTTTTTATTCAGATTTTTGTTTATAATTTTCATTATTCTCAACATTTTCATTAGGATTTTTATTACTGTAAAAATGAAAGCAGCATAACAAATACTACAATGACAAATAACAATGTTTTAAATAATTTAAAATATTTAAATATTTTTAAAAAAATACTTTTTTCACATTACAGTAATTAAGATGTTTGGCATTAAAGTAACGAAGAAATATGCTTAAATGTCTTGAAAAGTTGAATTGCAAATTTTTTTTCAAATAAAATAAAATAATAAAATGGGAATGTGAGGAAAATAATTAAATGAAATAAAAAAAAGAATGATAATGTGAGAAAAATGTTTTCAAAAATGGGATAATATGGGAATGTGAGAAATATTTAAAAATAAATAAATAAATAAATAAAAATGGGATGATAATAATATGGGAATAATATGAGAATGTGAGAAAATAAATAAATAAACATTTTAAAAATGGGATAATAATATGGGAATGTGATATTTAAAAATGTATTAATTAATTAATTAATTAAAAATGGGATAATAATATGGGAATAATATGAGAATGTGAGAATAAATAAATTAATAAAAGAAAAATGGGATAATAATATTGGAATGTGAGAAATATTTAAAAATAAATAAATAAATAAATAAATAAATAAATAAATAAAAATGGGATAATAATATGGGAATGTGAGAAATTAAATAAATAAATAAATAAATAAAAATGGGATAATAATATGGGAATGTGATAAATTAATTAAATAAATAAATAAAAATGTGATAATAATATGGGAATGTGATAAATTAAATAAATAAATAAATTAAAAAAAATGGGATAATAATATGGGAATGTGAGAAATTAAATAAATAAATAAAAATGGGATAATAATATGGGAATGTGAGAAATTAATTAATTAAATAAATAGATAAAAATGGGATAATATGGGAATGTGAGAAATATTTAAAAATAAATAAAAATAAATAAATAAAAATGGGATAATAATATGGGAATAATATGAGAATGTCAGAAACAAAATGAATTAATTAAATAAAATGAATTAAAAACGGGATAAATGGGAATTAGAGCATTTGTTTGCCACCTTAGTTGCTCATCACCTTATAACTTAACTAACTAAAAGGAGAAAACTTCCTGGAGGAAGAAATGTGCTTATTTGTCATGAGTTACATCGCAAAAAAATATTAAAAAAGGTACTAAAAATAGGTGTCATTTAGAAACATGTTTAACAACCTCAAATGATGACGCTGGAGTCTATGTACATTCCGCCCTCATCCGGGAGCAGAAAGCCCAGCAGTGATTAATGCAAGGCCATTGTGCACAGTCCCGATCCTGAACGTTCCTCTACACAGAGGCCTGTTTCCCGGCACACAAAGGCAAATTAAAGCAGATTTATTAAGCAGCGGAGAGGCCTTTCAGATCCCGAATGTGTCCCACAGTTCGTGCCCAGCATTTATGAGGCTCACCGGGTGAAAGCATTCTGTGCTGGTGAATAGAGTTTCCATAGCAGCGAGTTAACCACAACCCAGTGAGTACTGGCCACGGCACAGTCTCTCACGACCCACACACACACACACACACACACACTCTTATGAAGCCACTTCAATGCTACAATCTATTCCCACCCTTTCCAGAAACACTTGGGGAATCTTGTTTACTGTCCCGTGAGCTACAGAAAACCATTATACGGTTTTAGTCAACTGACTAAAATAATCGGATGATTCATATCCAATGAACGAATCAGTCTGACGTTAAAAACAGCTTCATATTATGACAAAACAGGCAAGCTAAAAAAAAAAACACTAATTTGGTATCAGAGTCTGAATTAAGCGTCTTCAGTGACAGTCACAGAGGTTTTCGAAACATCACAATTAATAAATAAATATATATTGTATATCTTAAAAATATGTATATCATGGCCACAATTTAACAATTCGTTCCCTTGTTTTAGTTAAATAGTGGCCATGAATTAAGAATTTGTTCCGACGACTTAATTTGTTCCCTTGTTTTAGTAAATCGTGGCCACTTTAAACTAATTTGTTCCCTTGTTTTAGTAAATCGTGGCCATAAATTAAGAATTCGTAATGACGACTTAATTCGTTAGTTTGTTTTAGTAAATCGTGGCCATAAATTAAGAATTCGTTACGACGACTTAATTCGTTACCTTGTTTTAGTAAGTCGTGGCCACTTTAAACTAATTTGTTCCCTTGTTTTAGTAAATCGTGGCCATTAATTAAGAATTCGTAATGACGACTTAATTCGTTACCTTGTTTTAGTAAGTCGTGGCCACTTTAAACTAATTTGTTCCCTTGTTTTAGTAAATCGTGGCCATAAATTAAGAATTCGTTACGACGACTTAATTTGTTACCTTGTTTTAGTAAGTCGTGGCCACTTTAAACTAATTTGTTCCCTTGTTTTAGTAAATCGTGGCCATAAATTAAGAATTCGTAATGACGACTTAATTCGTTAGTTTGTTTTAGTAAATCGTGGCCATAAATTAAGAATTCGTTACGACGACTTAATTCGTTAGTTTGTTTTAGTAAATCGTGGCCATAAATTAAGAATTCGTAATGACGACTTAATTCGTTACCTTGTTTTAGTAAGTCGTGGCCACTTTAAACTAATTTGTTCCCTTGTTTTAGTAAATCATGGCCACTTTAAACTAATTTGTTCCCTTGTTTTAGTAAATCGTGGCCATAAATTAAGAATTCGTAATGACGACTTAATTCGTTAGTTTGTTTTAGTAAATCGTGGCCACTTTAAACTAATTTGTTCCCTTGTTTTAGTAAATCGTGGCCATAAATTAAGAATTCGTAATGACGACTTAATTCGTTAGTTTGTTTTAGTAAATCGTGGCCACTTTAAACTAATTTGTTCCCTTGTTTTAGTAAATCGTGGCCACTTTAAACTAATTTGTTCCCTTGTTTTAGTAAATCATGACAATAAATTAAGAATTTGTTACGACAACTTTATTCGTAACCTTGTTTTAGTAAATCGTGGCCATAAATTAAGAATTCGTAATGACGACTTAATTTGTTACCTTGTTTTAGTAAATCGTGGCCACTTTAAACTAATTTGTTCCCTTGTTTTAGTAAATCATGACCATAAATTAAGAATTTGTTACGACAACTTTATTCGTTACCTTGTTTTAGTTAATTGTGGCAAAGTTGGATTAATTTGTTCCCTCATTTTAGTAAATCGTGACCATGAATTAAGAATTCGTTCCCTCGCTTTAGTAAATCTTGGCCAAGTTTAACTAATTTATTCCCTCGTTTTGATTGAACTAAAACAAGGGAATGAATGTGCTTCTACGTGGCCACAATTAACTGAAATGTTACTGAAAAATTCGTAAAATATGCTGACGTATTAGTGGGAACAAACACATTAATTCATGGCCACGATATGCGGGGCTCCACATACACCAGAAATCAGGATACAGAAATATTTTGATAAAAGAAAATGTATTGACTTTATGACAAAGTACAAATCTCCTTCCAGCGTCATTACTTTAAAGCATAACATCTCATAAAATATTTAAATATTTATGTTTATATAATTTTTTATTATACTGTAAATAAGTTATATTTTTATAATTATTTACTTGATTTTTTAAGAGAGACTTTTTCCATTGCAACATTATATTCCCAATGCTGTAATATTCCCGGGTGTTTTTCTTTTGATTATTCTAATTTTCTTCAGAATGAAATACTACAGAACACTAAATAAAGTCATAGTCATATTTCTTCACTAACCTTCTTGTTTCGCCTCTAATAATGTTTGTTTTCAGAGGAGCTGATGCTGTATTTATTGCACTGAGCTTCATTCCTCAAACACTGAAATGCTGTCATTACACATCACTTATAAAATGCATCTCCTAAAACACACACAAACATGCCACATTCCCGAATTATGAGCCGCATTTCACTCTTTCCAGCTCTCCATGCCAACATAAAGCGGTGATCATGCCTGACTCCTGACTCCTGACCACAGTCATATTTCAGACTTGTTTCCCCTCCATATATTCACCGAAATGTGGTCTGTCTTTAAAATGGCACAGATTTAGCTCACTTAGTGTTGATGGCAGTGGAAAAACAAAGAGTTCTGAATTAAGTTTGGTATCCACAATGTTGTCACTGTCATGTGACCTCCTGTGTCAGTTGTGATGCTTCACTAGGCGCGATTCCATTACAGATTTGCACAAAACTTTTGCAATTTTTTTCTAAATGTCGATAAAAAACTATTGCGTTTCCATTAACTGATGTTATGTGACTAAAACGTCATATTTTCCTCTCGCGATAAGTCATTCTAAAAATCAGGGCAACGGATGTAGGTAGGTTTATATATATATATATCTCAGTCACTGCACTAGACATTATTATTATTAATCGAAGGAGCCGTAGGTGTTTTATCAAGGCATTAATGGCAAGGAAAGACCCTTATACTTGTGAGGGGCTCATGAGGTGTTTCTCCCTTATATCTGCTTC
The DNA here is from genome assembly GCA_022829025.1 of Squalius cephalus. Taxonomy (NCBI): domain Eukaryota; kingdom Metazoa; phylum Chordata; class Actinopteri; order Cypriniformes; family Leuciscidae; genus Squalius; species Squalius cephalus. The sequence continues at coordinate 961,657 of CM040799.1, forward strand.
AAACTCGTGATTGTGGCATTTCTTTGAGGTTTAGAATCCAGTATTCCTGTAATTCTTTTGTCTTTTATGAGTTTAACGTTTGTCTCGTCTTCTGTCCAAACACCGCTCCATCTACTTCAGGTGATTGTATATGCAAATTTTTGCAAAACATTCCTTCTTCGAATTGCCTGAAAAGCCACCTCATGCGGGCGTAAAAAAGGAGGAAGAGGAGGAGGAGAATAGGAGGAAGAGGAGAAAAGGAGGAAGAGGAGGAGCAGAAGAGAAAAAGAGTAGAAAAGGAGGAAGAGGAGGAGCAGACGAGGAGAAAAGGAGCAAGAGAAGAGGAGGAGCAGAAGAGAAGAAGAGGAGGAAGAGGAGGAGCAGAAGAGGAAAAGAGGAGGAAGAGGAGGAGCAGAAGAGAAGAAAGTAGAAAAGGAGGAAGAGGAGGAGCAGAAGAGGAAAAGAGTAGAAAAGGAGGAAGAGGAGGAGCAGAAGAGGAGAAAAGGAGCAAGAGGAGCAGCAGAAGAGGAGGAGCAGAAGAGAAGAAGAGGAGGAGCAGAAGAGGAGGAGCAGAAGAGGAGGAGCAGAAGAGGAGAAAAGAGTAGAAAAGGAGCAAGAGGAGGAGCAGAAGAGGAGAAGAGGAGGAAGAGGAGGAGCAGAAGAGGAGAAAGAGTAGAAAAGGAGGAAGAGGAGGAGCAGAAGAGGAAAAGAGTAGAAAAGGAGGAAGAGGAGGAGCAGAAGAGGAGAAAAGGAGCAAGAGGAGCAGCAGAAGAGGAGAAAAGGAGGAAGAGGAGGAGCAGAAGAGAAGAGGAGGAAGAGGAGGAGCAGAAGAGGAGAAAAGGAGCAAGAGGAGGAGCAGAAGAGAAGAAGAGGAGGAGCAGAAGAGGAGAAGAGGAGGAGCAGAAGAGAAGAAGAGGAGGAGCAGAAGAGGAGGAGCAGAAGAGGAGGAGCAGAAGAGGAGAAGAGGAGGAGCAGAAGAGGAGGAAGAGGAGGAGCAGAAGAGAAGAAGAGGAGGAGCAGAAGAGGAGAAGAGGAGGAGCAGAAGAGGAGAAAAGAGTAGAAAAGGAGCAAGAGGAGGAGCAGAAGAGGAGGAGCAGAAGAGGAGAAAGAGTAGAAAAGGAGGAAGAGGAGGAGCAGAAGAGGAAAAGAGTAGAAAAGGAGGAAGAGGAGGAGCAGAAGAGGAGAAAAGGAGCAAGAGGAGCAGCAGAAGAGGAGAAAAGGAGGAAGAGGAGGAGCAGAAGAGAAGAGGAGGAAGAGGAGGAGCAGAAGAGGAGAAAAGGAGGAAGAGGAGGAGCAGAAGAGGAGAAAAGGAGCAAGAGGAGCAGCAGAAGAGGAGAAAAGGAGGAAGAGGAGGAGCAGAAGAGAAGAGGAGGAAGAGGAGGAGCAGAAGAGGAGAAAGAGTAGAAAAGGAGCAAGAGGAGGAGCAGAGGAGGAAGAGGAGGAGCAGAAGAGGAGAAGAGGAGGAAGAGGAGGAGCAGAAGAGAAGAAAGTAGAAAAGGAGGAAGAGGAGGAGCAGAAGAGGAAAAGAGTAGAAAAGGAGGAAGAGGAGGAGCAGAAGAGGAGAAAAGGAGCAAGAGGAGCAGCAGAAGAGGGGGAGCAGAAGAGAAGAAGAGGAGGAGCAGAAGAGGAGAAAAGAGTAGAAAAGGAGCAAGAGGAGGAGCAGAAGAGGAGAAGAGGAGGAAGAGGAGGAGCAGAAGAGGAGAAAGAGTAGAAAAGGAGGAAGAGGAGGAGCAGAAGAGGAAAAGAGTAGAAAAGGAGGAAGAGGAGGAGCAGAAGAGGAGAAAAGGAGCAAGAGGAGCAGCAGAAGAGGAGAAAAGGAGGAAGAGGAGGAGCAGAAGAGAAGAGGAGGAAGAGGAGGAGCAGAAGAGGAGAAAAGGAGGAAGAGGAGGAGCAGAAGAGGAGAAAAGGAGCAAGAGGAGCAGCAGAAGAGGAGAAAAGGAGGAAGAGGAGGAGCAGAAGAGAAGAGGAGGAAGAGGAGGAGCAGAAGAGGAGAAAGAGTAGAAAAGGAGCAAGAGGAGGAGCAGAGGAGGAAGAGGAGGAGCAGAAGAGGAGAAAGAGTAGAAAATGAGGAAGAGGAGGAGCAGAAGAGGAGAAGAGGAGGAAGAGGAGGAGCAGAAGAGGCGAAAAGGAGGAAGAGGAGCAGCAGAAGAGAAGAAGAGGAGGAAGAAGAGGAGGAAGAAGAGGAGGAGCAGAAGAGAAGAAGAGGATGAAGAAGAGAAGGAGCAGAAGAGAAGAAGAGGAGGAAGCGGAGGAGCAGAAGAGGAGAAAAGGAGCAAGAGGAGGAGCAGAAGAGAGCAAGAGGAGGAGCAGAAGAGAAGAGGAGGAAGAGGAGAAAGAGGAGGAGCAGAAGAGAAGAAGAGGAAGAAGGGGAGAAAAAGGAGGAGCAGACAAGGAGAAGAGGAGGAAGAGGAGGAGCAGACGAGGAGAAAAGGAGCAAGAGGAGGAGCAGAAGAGAGCAAGAGGAGGAGCAGAAGAGAAGAGGAGGAAGAGGAGAAAGAGGAGGAGCAGAAGAGAAGAAGAGGAAGAAGGGAAGAAAAAGGAGGAGCAGACGAGGAGAAAAGGAGCAAGAGGAGGAGCAGAAGAGGAGAAGGAGGAAGAGGAGCAGCAGAAGAGGAGAAAAGGAGGAGCTGAAGAGGAGGAAGAGGAGGAGCAGAAGAGGAAGAGAAGAGCAGAAGCTCCTCATGGAGATCCAGCACAGGTCAGGACTCAACTCGTCCACAGACACACACTGCCCTCAGAAACCAGTTCACTCTCCGCCAGTGTCCGCCAGTGTCCTGCTGGTGTGTGTCTGAACATTAGGAGGTTCCACAGATCCTCACAAGCGTGTGCAAGCTCTACAGAAATAGGTTCATGCCATGGACAGAAGTTGTCATAAGTAAATGAACATAAACAGAGAAAATAGCAGCTAGGGCTTCCTCGCGTCTCTAAACTTCAGCCAGACCCTCGGTCTCTCATCATGAAACTTGCATGTTCTGGAAGATCATTATAGTCGTAGTGCAAGTAGCAGACAATCAGAGTTTACACACACACAAATAATCCGTTCATCATCAGATTTAGAGCTCAATTGGACTCAATTCATATAAACACCTCAATAAATCTGTTTCAGTTTGATCCACATTACATTTTGACTGGATTGAAAGTAGTGATGTAATCAAATTAATGATTTTAAAAAGCTAAGCTTGAATCAGACTATTTTTCTCAACTGGATTTAAAAACATCTATTCAAAATGTCTATCAAACTGGTCAATGGATGAGAATGAATATTTGCAATAAAAAAAAATGTCAGCTTTAATTTTCAATGTCATCAAGGCAAAAATGACAATCATACATGACGCATATGCGCAAGAGCTGAACTTCTGTTTGTAATGCATGCAATGCACATGTAAACGAAAACATGAATCTGATTATAAAGTTTAGGGTTCTTATAACAGAACTTTCAGAATCTGAAATCAGATTGGATGGATTCCGATTGACGAAAATGAGTGCATGTAAACATCCCTAGTGTCGAGCAGAATATCCAGTTCTCTGAAGAGAGACAAAGATCTCTGAAGACTTGGACCAATGACAGAACAATGCATGAAATAATAGTTTTTGGACTTTCATCAAAAGTTGTTTGGCCTCAAACTATGCCTGAGTTGAACACATAACATGCACTTTAAAAATCCAGTTAACAACCAGCTATAAAAGAAGCCCATGTGACGCAGTGAATCAAACGCAGTGGGAATAATGAAGCGTCACTGGTACCTCGTTTCTCCTGCCGTTCATCTTCAGTGTCGTCATACGAAGTTTCCATGGCAGAAATCCACAACACAATCCTCCTTCAAACTTTCCCAGTTCTATTCCTTCGTTTTCTGTTTCTCTCGCTCTCTTCCTCTGCTTTTCTCAAATATCTCTTCTTATTGCTCTCGCCCAGAACCCACATAGACACCAACTAAAGATGTTTCCCAGTCACGTCTACACCAAATCACGGACTCATTCCCAGACCAGCACAATACCAGTGAAGGAGGAGGAGGAGGAGATCTGACAACACTGAAGTCCAACACACACTCACATGCATTTATTAACATATTTAAAAAGCCACTGGCCACAAACTAGCCTTCCATCTGCTGCCCGACCCATGAGGACCAAAGAAAGGGGGAAGGTTTTCCCTGGACAATGAAAGACAGAACGGATGGTGGACGTGAAGAGGAACGGAGAGCAAGAGCAGATGCAGGAAGACAGAGGTAGAAATAAGAGACTTGGACCATGCATTAAATAATAGTTTTTGGACTTTCATCAAAAGTCGTTTGATCGAACAGATTAAAAAGATAAAGAACTGACAAGAACAATAACATGCAGCTTTAAAGCAGATTCTGTGGCAGGACTGATCCTCATGGGAAGTTTGGGAATCGCACACAATGCAGTTTCATGTCTTTTTTTACTAGTTAGCAAGAACATTAGGCGTGCAATTCATGCTTTATCTGTATTTTAGCGTTCTTGTGCTGCCATAGAGAGTTTGGCTGTGCAAGATCGTCACTAGGGATGGGCGACATATTATAGGCAACATATTATTGGGTTGGGATGTCTGGATCAGTTTTAAAATGGTTTTCATCCTACCTTTCTGGTAGAAGTTTTAGTGTTTATGTGAATCAGATCATGTCTGAAACTGCAGAGTTGTCGTGTGGGGTACCTCAGGGTTCTGTCTTGGGACCTATTCTGTTCCTCTTGTACATATTTCCAGACTGTAAATCCAGACTGTAGTTTTTTTAATGTCAAAAGCTTTTAGTAAATCTGGCCCTAAATATTTAAGGGCACACTATGCAGTTTCCGTTTTTCTCAAACAGCGCCCCCTAGAGTCGCTGTGGAGTGCTTGTATTTAATGATATTGTCGTAAATACCCCTCACGCAGAGCCGTCTCTGCACTCTTCCGACCGCGCTTTCGTCGTTTTCTTCGTCGACTCTGCCATGATTCACGTCTGAAATGCGTGTGTCTTCCACAGAGGCTCTTCATATGTTGTTGATGTGTGTGACGTCGTGCCGTAAAGCAAGTCGTGATTCTCGCAAGATTTGTCGGGGCGCCACCTCTCAAACTTGCATTGCTGGTTTTGCCAGCGGCGTCCCCCCTCCACTTTGCTATCGGGATGATTCGCCCTACTACGAGTTCGTTTACCATCGAAATGATTTCGAAGCTGTTATATTAAGGTACAAATTTGTTTACCTGCATGTCATGTGACCATTAACCAACTTCAGAGAACAATGAACATGCAAATGTGTCGTTAAAATCTCAGGGGACTTCAAGTTAATATTTCAAGTAAAGGTAACACTTTATTTTACAGTGTCCTTGTTACATATGTTACATGTACTTAGCGTAGTAATAACAGTAAATTATGCGTAATTACTTGGAATTAACACTCAACCAAAGCCTAATCCTACACTATAACCCTATAGTAAGTACATGTAGTTGCTTAATATTACTCAGCACTTAAATGTATAAGTGTAACAAAGACACCTTAAAATAAAGTGTAACCCTACTTACTATAGGGTTAGGGTTTGTTTGAGGGTTTAGTTGCATGTAATTATGCCTAATTTACTGTTATTACTATGGTAAGTACATGTAACATATGTAACAAGGACACTGTAAAATAAAGCGTTACCAAATAAAGTGTAACCCAAGTAAATAATCTACAATGATCTACATTTAAAAAAAAAAAATGTATTTGTGGTGGTGCCGATCATTCTGATGCAACTTGAAGTAGAATTATCCTGCATAATAAATTAGAAGCAATAAAATAAACTCCCAGATAGCTCTGTAAACTATGTCTTTGCAGCTGATGGAGTCGAAGCGCTGGAGATTGCAGGAGGACGGCATTGTGTGCGCCAACACGG
>CM040799.1:972500-995000 GCA_022829025.1 Squalius cephalus
GTTCAAGCGCGAAAGATAACTCTATTCTGGGCTGTCTTGTGCGCACGCACGATATCATCGCAAGTTTTTCTGTCACAGTCAGAACATTCAAAGCAGCGAGCTCTTTTTTGTCTTGTCGCGCATGAATGGTTTAAAAACATTTGCATGAATAAGAGCGGGATCGTGTAACACTAGCCAAAGGATGACAAAAAAATAACAGATGCTGCATTAATTGCGTTAAAAGCCCAAATTTGTTTATTTCATATAAAATCGCAGCATTTTGCGTCATATAGCCTAATTGCGTATAGGCTTGACATCGCGATTGCGATATGATTAAACGTGCAGTACTAGTTTAGGTTATTTTATGATTTAGATCAAACTAACATAAAATCACAGCATTAGCTATAAAATGGAGTTTGCAAGCCTGAATAGTGGAGGAAAACTAATACTTGGGTAACAGATAAATAAAGATGGAAAAAAATCGATTCTTGGCGTTTGAGAATCGATTTTGAATCGACCACATTTTAAAAAACGATTAATCGAAAAATCGATTTTTTTGCCCAGCCCTACTATCTATCTGTCTGTCTGTCTGTCTGTCTGTCTATCTGTCTGTCTGTCTGTCTTTCTATCTATCTATCTGTCTGTCTGTGTGTCTGTCTGTCTATCTGTCTATCTTTCTATCTATCTATCTGTCTGTCTTTCTATCTATCTATCTTTCTGTCTGTGTGTCTGTCTGTCTGTCTGTCTGTATGTCTGTCTGTATGTCTGTCTATCTGTCTGTCTGTCTGTCTGTCTGTCTGTCTGTCTGTCTGTCTGTCTGTCTATCTGTCTGTCTGTCTGTCTGTCTATCTGTCTGTCTGTCTGTCTGTCTGTCTGTCAATCTATATGTATCTATAGGTTTGGATCCACATAAGGGTGAGTAAAATGACAACAAAAATGTTAATTTGTAGGTGAACAAATCCTTTAACATCTTCCTTTGGCTTTGGCTGACATTGTTGGGGAGGGAATTTCCTCAAAACCTAATTGGTGGCCTTTAACCGAGTGTTCCCCAGGCCCTCTGAATCAGCACATCTCTAATTACATGTTTGTGTTGTTGGTTTTTAGGGCTTGAGGGAAAATGAGCTCTTCTGAGGTCGTTTAAAACCAAAATGTGCCCTCTCATGTGTCTTTACACCCGCAGCTTGGCACCTCAGTAAAGAGGAAAATAAAGCTTAGAAAAACATGAAACCCAGATGTTCCCTGTAGAAACCGACCAGAAAACACATCAGTGGAAAAATACAATAAAACTGATAGTTATGACTCAAAATTCTGATTTAATGAAAGTTGTTCGATAAACACACCTATCATGCATCTAGTTGTTATACAATGTTGTTGCTAAAACAATATATTGTTTTATAAAAGTAATAAACCACTTAATGGTTTAGGCATGACAAAAATAACCCATAAAATCACATTACTGTTATAATATAAAAGAGCTCTGAGTGAGTGATGTTCATCACATGATCCCCATTTTTGGATGAACCACTTCTTTCATGTGACCGTGGATAAAAAGGACTTTATTTATTTCAACTCTAAAAGGCACATGAATGTTTACAGTTTGTGTGAAGGCTCTTTGTATCTCTTCTTTTCTGATATGTAAAAGGCACGCTTTATATATCTGTACAAATCTCAAATGTTGTCTATTAATTTCTCACATCTGAATCGATCAAGAACAGGCGACTTGTTGAATCAATCTGAGCAGCTGACTGAAGCTCATTGAATATTCATGAGCATAAACAGCTGCCCTATTGAATGTGTTTTGAAGAGCGCTGAACTGAATGGCTGACTCCTTTATTTCCAGAGAGTGGCCTGACTGAATTCACATCTCTTTGCGCGACCATCGTGAGAACTCGATTTGTTAAACGCAGCCTATCAGAGTTTACTTAAAAAAAAAAAAACGAATAAAATGACAAATGAAAAGTAATTAAAAATATGATTAAAACTATAATAAACTAAAATAACACTGCTCATGGATCAAAGGATCAATTCTGCATATATTCACCATAATGTGTCTTTTGGGTCAAAATGCATGTGTATATTTTAAGTCACAATTTGATATAAAAGCTTTCGCCATTGTAATCATCTACTTTAATTAACCAGTTCATTTGTAGTGACTGTGTTGTCGTCACACCAACTTCCCAAAGTACTCCATGTGAGCCATGAAACCATTTCCAATTCCCAAAACTTCCAATACGCTGTTAACTCACACGCTATTGAATTTCATGCAGCTGTTGTATCATGTAAAGACAAGCTTGGGAATCTGAGGATACGGTCATCTGCTTGGCCCACATGTTCTTTACGCCGCATAATTCAATGCCATGGATGAGGAAAATCCTGAACATTCAGGCTGGGGAATTAACATGCGACACCAGCTGAAATCAGCTGATGTGAACCACAGCACAAAACCAGAATCACATGCGAATGAATCACAAAAATCCAACCGAGAAGTGAATCACGGATGTGTTGCATAACAGGCTTGAGGGATTCGAGAGTGTCTGGGAATCACAAGGGAATTTGGGGTGAGGAAAGTAATGAGCCCATCTAATCCTGCAATGAAAACAAGTGAGAGCTTAAACGTTACTATGGCTGTCAGCGACATTCCCAAAACTGTTCAAACAACTCAAACAATTCATTTTCAAAGATATACTTAGCAGAGTCAATAAACTGATGGACCCCAGCCGCATCTAGAGACCACACTCTAAAAAATATTGGGTTATTTTTTCTACCCAAATCCTGGATTGAGCCTTTTGGGTCAATTTTTGGGGTTATTTTTCAGCGTTTGGGCAGTTTTTGTGTTACCCAAATCCTAGGTCAGTTGTAACAACCCAGTGTTTGGATAGTTTTTGTGTTACCCAGATCCTGGGTCAGACGTAACAACCCAGTGTTTGGGCAGTTTTTGTGTTACCCAGATCCTGGGTCAGTTGTAACAACCCAGTGTTTGGATAGTTTTTGTGTTACCCAGATCCTGGGTCAGACGTAACAACCCAGTGTTTGGGTAGTTTTTGTGTTACCCAGATCCTGGGTCAGACGTAACAACCCAGTGTTTGGGTAGATTTTGTGTTACCCAGATCCTGGGTCAGACGTAACAACCCAGTGTTTGAGTAGATTTTGTGTTACCCAGATCCTGGGTCAGACGTAACAACCCAGTGTTTGGGTAGTTTTTGTGTTACCCAGATCCTGGGTCAGACGTAACAACCCAGTGTTTGGGTAGTTTTTGTGTAACCCAGATCCTGGGTCAGACGTAACAACCCAGTGTTTGGGTAGATTTTGTGTTACCCAGATCCTGGGTCAGACGTAACAACCCAGTGTTTGAGTAGATTTTGTGTTACCCAGATCCTGGGTCAGACGTAACAACCCAGTGTTTGGGTAGTTTTTGTGTTACCCAGATCCTGGGTCAGACGTAACAACCCAGTGTTTGGGTAGTTTTTGTGTAACCCAGATCCTGGGTCAGACGTAACAACCCAGTGTTTGGGTAGTGTTTGTGTAACCCAGATCCTGGGTCAGACGTAACAACCCAGTGTTTGAGTAGTTTTTGTGTTACCCAGATCCTGGGTCAGATAAAACAACCCAGGGGTTGAGTTATTTATCGCTGGTTTTAAGTTAATCCGTAAACATTAACTCATGTATTAAAAAAAAAAAAAAAAAAAAAAAAAAAATAGTACTATATTAAAAATTAATCAACCCAGTATGATGGATTAAATCAACCCAATATGCTGGGTTAAATAAACAACCCAATCAGCTGGGTAAAATTAACCCAACATGTGTTCTGTCCTATATTTACCCAACCCTTGGGTTGAAAACAACACAAAATCCAGTGTTTTTTAAAGTGCAGAGACATGTGAATGAACTCTTTTGACTTAAAACAGTAAGCAACCAAGTTCTACACAGGCATACATTCTCATTTTCTCCAGAAACAAACTTATGGTTTTCAGTTTGGGTTTCTTATTGCGGCTGTGAATTGAGAGTCGGTGGCGATTCCATCAGGCCATTCACATGTTAAGGGCTCCTCGGTGGCCAAATGAAGAGATTCAGAGGCTTTTGTCTACTAGCAGCGACAGTAAATGAGCGGAGCACAAAGAGCTATCTGTGAAGTCTTGAATGAGCTCCACAGGCCCGCTGCCAAAATCTTCAGGCCTTTCGACTCCCTTTAAAGCCACATTCCCAATAACTTTCACTCAGACAGTTCAAACCAAGACCACGGAAATGTGGGGGGAAAAGCTTCCCCATTTATTTCTGTGGCAAATGAGTGCAGTTGGGTTCAGAAAGATCGCGACTACTTGAGGGTCTTTCACTTCAAACGACGTAGCATGTTTTGAAAAGCCCAAAGCCAAGAAATATGAGCAAAGGAGGAGAGATATCATTTCATGCAGGGATTTGAGTTCCAGCCAGGAAGAACACACTGAAGAAACGTAGCACACCAGATAACAGGAAAACGACACTACATTCCCCACAAATGACGTTTAAAATGAGTAATAAATGTGTCAACATTTTTCTATCATGGAAAAAATTGGAGCAGAAACTACTGTCACTCAGAAATTGCTAGTAAAGTTAATTAAAAATTACAAAGAAAAAGAAATCGCAAGTAACACAAATGTTTTCTGTACTAATATAAATAGTATTGTATTTACAAAAATAAATGTTTACAGTGGTAAACATTATCACAGCTATCAGGAGGATGAATAAACATTGGATAATGTGAAATAAAGAGGATTATATGATGTTTATCAGCTTCTTCACAACTTTGAATGATACTCATCCAATCAGAGTTTAGAGTCTGAATTCTATAGTCCAACCCTCAATGCAGGACCCAATCACATCCTTCCATTCATATGATTGACAGGTCTTCTACCAGCTGCTGAAATGTCTAATCAAAAGCTTGATTCTCTCTAGCACTGACCCAGAAACCTAAAAATGACTGATTGTTGTTTACATATTCTTTATGTCCTGGTTTCTGTTCTTGGCGTACAGCAATGTAAATAGGTCAGCCGGGAAAAACATATTGATTTATTTTTCACAGTTTTCCATCGATACAGTCCACATCAAAATAGTACAGCAATGCTAAATGGAAAAAATGTACATCGAATATGTGCTGTAATGTTATGTGAATAATTTCAGCAAGGTTTCAGCACGTTCATCGCAAACTAATGCATAAATACGAATCACTATTTCAGATAAAATAAATAAATAAACTGAAAAAAAAAATAAAAATAACTATTTTAAACCTTTTCCTGAAAGTTTGCAAATTATTAGGCCTAATGAAGGGTATTTTCAAGGTCTTGACAGCAGTCAACCATTCTATTTAATAACATTACATAATGCCAAAAATTTTGGGGAAAAACATCCCAAATCATCTTCACTCATGAAACTGACAAAAATTTATTCTTAAAGTCCCACTGTAGTCAATCATTTTATCCCTTAAAACTCATCTTTGATCTTCAAAATGACATTTTGACCTGGGAAAATAATTTCTTTATGCCTTAAAATAGCTTGAATGTAACTCTACACTCTTGTTTCATTTAATATGCGGATCCATGAATATTATCCAAATTAGGAGAAAATACTCTGCAATGGTGTTGACTGATGAATTTACACATGGTTTGTCATAAAGCATATTAAAAACACCACATAGACATGTAAACAACATTAAAAACCTGATATTCACCACAGGGGATCTTTAAATAAAAAATGAATGCAAATAAAGGAGGTTGATCTTTCTATTGAGACGTTCATCATAAATAACAGGTTTGCCCTTTAAACCTTTTCACTGACATTTGGATTGGAAAGGCCAAACCACTGAAGTCTGGAGCTTTCAGTAGCACTAATTTATAAAGTTCTGACGAACACTTTTGAGCTCTTGCTAGCTCCATCATGTGGCTCTGAAACGATTCAGGGGAGGGCCGCAAATTCGACTCGCTCTTGTCCCTCTTGTCTTCTGAATGGTTCTTTGATGCCCAAATGTGAGGGAAATTGGCCATGCTTGAGCAAGCACTCCCACTCGGCACTGCCGCTTCCATATCATTTCATATCACAATTCACAATGCTCCTCTTTGTGTGCACTGTGATTATGAAGAGAAACAAATAAACATGATGGACAGGACCAGTGAACTACTTTTGGGAGAAGATTATAGGAGTCATAACCAAGCAGGACATGTCATGCCACATTTGTTTCTTTAGCGCTACGCTGCACAGTAAAACCTCATTGGTTCTCGCTGAAGCTCAAACGTGATGCGTAACACGAGAATGAACCTCATTGGTTCTTGCTAAAGCGCAAAGTGATGCGTAACACGAGAATGAACCTCATTGGTTCTCGCTGAAGCTCAAACGTGATGCGTAACACGAGAATGAGCCTCATTGGTTCTTGAGAAGCTCAAAGTGATACGTAACACGAGAATGAACCTCATTGGTTCTTGCTAAAGCGCAAAGTGATGCGTAACACGAGAATGAACCTCATTGGTTCTTGCTGAAGCTCAAACGTGATGCGTAACACGAGAATGAACCTCATTGGTTCTCGCTGAAGCTCAAACGTGCTGCGTAACACGAGAATGAACCTCATTGGTTCTTGCTAAAGCGCAAAGTGATGCGTAACACGAGAATGAACCTCATTGGTTCTCGCTGAAGCTCAAACGTGATGCGTAACACGAGAATGAACCTCATTGGTTCTCGCTGAAGCTCAAACGTGCTGCGTAACACGAGAATGAACCTCATTGGTTCTCGCTGAAGCTCAAACGTGATGCGTAACACGAGAATGAACCTCATTGGTTCTTGCTGAAGCTCAAACGTGATGCGTAACACGAGAATGAACCTCATTGGTTCTCGCTGAAGCTCAAACGTGCTGCGTAACACGAGAATGAACCTCATTGGTTCTCGCTGAAGCTCAAACGTGATGCGTAACACGAGAATGAACCTCATTGGTTCTCGCTGAAGCTCAAACGTGCTGCGTAACACGAGAATGAACCTCATTGGTTCTCGCTGAAGCTCAAACGTGATGCGTAACACGAGAATGAACCTCATTGGTTCTTGCTGAAGCTCAAACGTGATGCGTAACACGAGAATGAACCTCATTGGTTCTCGCTGAAGCTCAAACGTGCTACGTAACACGAGAATGAACCTCATTGGTTCTTGCTGAAGCTCAAACGTGCTGCGTAACACGAGAATGAACCTCATTGGTTCTCGCTGAAGCTCAAACGTGCTGCGTAACACGAGAATGAACCTCATTGGTTCTTGAGAAGCTCAAACGTGCTGCGTAACACGAGAATGAGCCTCATTGGTTCTCGCTGAAGCTCAAACGTGCTGCGTAACACGAGAATGAACCTCATTGGTTCTCGCTGAAGCTCAAACGTGCTGCGTAACACGAGAATGAGCCTCATTGGTTCTTGAGAAGCTCAAACGTGCTGCGTAACACGAGAATGAGCCTCATTGGTTCTCGCTGAAGCTCAAACGTGCTGCGTAACACGAGAATGAACCTCATTGGTTCTCGCTGAAGCTCAAACGTGCTGCGTAACACGAGAATGAACCTCATTGGTTCTTGAGAAGCTCAAACGTGCTGCGTAACACGAGAATGAGCCTCATTGGTTCTCGCTGAAGCTCAAACGTGCTGCGTAACACGAGAATGAACCTCATTGGTTCTTGCTGAAGCTCAAACGTGCTGCGTAACACGAGAATGAACCTCATTGGTTCTCGCTGAAGCTCAAACGTGCTGCGTAACACGAGAATGAACCTCATTGGTTCTTGAGAAGCTCAAACGTGCTGCGTAACACGAGAATGAGCCTCATTGGTTCTCGCTGAAGCTCAAACGTGCTGCGTAACACGAGAATGAACCTCATTGGTTCTTGAGAAGCTCAAACGTGCTGCGTAACACGAGAATGAACCTCATTGGTTCTCGCTGAAGCTCAAACGTGCTGCGTAACACGAGAATGAACCTCATTGGTTCTTGAGAAGCTCAAACGTGCTGCGTAACACGAGAATGAACCTCATTGGTTCTCGCTGAAGCTCAAACGTGCTGCGTAACACGAGAATGAACCTCATTGGTTCTTGAGAAGCTCAAACGTGCTGCGTAACACGAGAATGAGCCTCATTGGTTCTCGCTGAAGCTCAAACGTGCTGCGTAACACGAGAATGAACCTCATTGGTTCTCGCTGAAGCTCAAACGTGCTGCGTAACACGAGAATGAACCTCATTGGTTCTTGAGAAGCTCAAACGTGCTGCGTAACACGAGAATGAGCCTCATTGGTTCTCGCTGAAGCTCAAACGTGCTGCGTAACACGAGAATGAACCTCATTGGTTCTCGCTGAAGCTCAAACGTGCTGCGTAACACGAGAATGAACCTCATTGGTTCTTGAGAAGCTCAAACGTGCTGCGTAACACGAGAATGAGCCTCATTGGTTCTCGCTGAAGCTCAAACGTGCTGCGTAACACGAGAATGAACCTCATTGGTTCTTGCTGAAGCTCAAACGTGCTGCGTAACACGAGAATGAACCTCATTGGTTCTCGCTGAAGCTCAAACGTGCTGCGTAACACGAGAATGAACCTCATTGGTTCTTGAGAAGCTCAAACGTGCTGCGTAACACGAGAATGAGCCTCATTGGTTCTCGCTGAAGCTCAAACGTGCTGCGTAACACGAGAATGAACCTCATTGGTTCTTGAGAAGCTCAAACGTGCTGCGTAACACGAGAATGAACCTCATTGGTTCTCGCTGAAGCTCAAACGTGCTGCGTAACACGAGAATGAACCTCATTGGTTCTTGAGAAGCTCAAACGTGCTGCGTAACACGAGAATGAACCTCATTGGTTCTCGCTGAAGCTCAAACGTGCTGCGTAATAGGGCTGCACGATATTAGGAAAAAATGACATTGCGATATTTTATTTTTCTACGATATATATTGCGATATGAAATGAAATCTAATCTATTTTTTTCTTACAAACAAATATGGGGTATTAAACACACTTACATTCTCATTTTAAATGATTTAAACAGAGTATTATTTAAATTAAATGATTTGTTTGTAACTTTAGGATATGGTTTGAATTGTTAACATTAGTTAATGTATCTAATAACTAACATGAACTTACCATGAGCAATACTTTTGTTACTGTATTTATTCATCTTTGTTTATCTTAGATTATAAAAAATACAGCTGTTATTGTTTGGTAATTTTACTTCACAGTGCATTACTGTTAACACATACTGTACAACTTTTGATTTCAATAAGGCTATAGCCTAAATGTTGAAATTAACAATGTTGTAGAAGTGCAGTTTACTAATAGTAAATGTTAACTAATGTAGTTAAATAGTTTAATAAATAGAACATTATTGTAAGGTGTTACCGATTTTTTTTTTTTTTTTATATATACACCAATTCAGACGTCTCGTGAGTTCAGTGTTGGACAGGTCAGTTGTTTTAACCATTCATTAAATTGAATCGGTTCGGGTTCAAAGGAATCATTAGTTCGCGAATCTGACATGTAGGCGAGTCTACGGCACGCGTTGTGTAATTACCTCGGCAGTTTAGGATATCGCACAATATTTGTCAACACAGAAAACATTTCATCACTGGATAGTTTTTTTTTGTTCGACTCCATCGTGTCAATTGATTTTGATTAATATGCGCGACTCGCGAGGGAGAGAGAGAGAGCAAGACAGCGCTCGTGTTGTTTGAAGACGGTGAAGGTGAGCGCGCACGCGGCCGGGGCTCTCTCGCTCTCGCTCTGCTCGTTCTTAAATGCGCCCTGTTAAACTAACAGGACTTAAAAACGCATGCAAATGATAAACTTTCACTCTATGATGGTTAAGATGTGCAATTAATCCGCGAATCATATGTGTTAAAAAGGCTGGGGAGCAGCTGGCCCGTAAGGTTAATGAATCACGGATTAACTACGACAGCCTACATCGCACATCCTGCGATGTGACTATCGTGGATTCGCACATCGCGATATCGATGTTTAAACGACACATCGTGCAGCCCTAGTGCGTAACACGAGAATGAACCTCATTGGTTCTCGCTGAAGCTCAAACGTGATGCGTAACACGAGAATGAACCTCATTGGTTCTCGCTGAAGCTCAAACGTGATGCGTAACACGAGAATGAACCTCATTGGTTCTCGCTGAAGCTCAAACGTGCTGCGTAACACGAGAATGAACCTCATTGGTTCTCGCTGAAGCTCAAAAGTGATGCGTAACACGAGAATGAACCTCATTGGTTCTCGCTGAAGCTCAAACGTGATGCGTACGATCTCTGAACTTTTTGAAGCAACAAAGTGGTAGTTGCTTTTACGGTCAATGGTTCGGAACAACATGAGTGAGTAAATTCAGTTTTGGGTGAATTAACTCTTTTAAAAAGTCAATATTAAATGCCATTTGCAATCCATTTAACTTCCATAATGTGATGCATTTTCAAAACAGAATCTTCAACAGAAAAAGGAGGAGGATCTTGATTTTATCCATCAGGAATTTATTGAAACAAAGTGGGTGTTACGAATCTGCAAGGTCAGGAGAGTTTCAGAGGTGGAGCATTTTGATAGAAGATTACCAAGATTACAGTGTTTTTCTTTGGACAATGCACAACAAGACAAGAAACATGGCTTATGGAAGAAAATAGGGTAAATTCGGATTTCATGTTGACTTTAGGAAAACCACACTGGCACATCGCCGGAGAGAGTCATCAACCGACACAAGACAGAAATTACTTCTGACAAATAGATGACATATTTCCTGCAAAACTTGACAGATTATGAATCAACCACCAAATCAAACAACACAAATACAAACACACCCAGAGATTTTAAATATATATGCTCTCCTGTGAATCAAATCAAAACATTTCATTACAAGCCAATATGTTGCTCATGCTGGTCTGGATGTTGTAAACACTGAGGCAAAATGTAAATGCTTAAAAGTGACTAAATCTTTCCAGGAGTCCATTATGTCGTGCTTAAAAAATGACTGTCCACAAGAGAACGAGAACAGCTAAAGAGAGAACTGAAGCTGTACTTCAGATTCTGACTAGGTGTGATCGCTTCTAACTCACTGGTTCAAAGAAATAAAATAAATACAATATAAAGAAGTGATAGTTTACAATGCAATTAACTGAATTGTTAAATAATTAATTTGGGGTCTGTAACATTTATGCTTTTGTAAAGAGTCTCTTCTGCTCACAAAGACTGCATTTATGTGACCAAAAAAATACATTAAAAACAGTAAAGTTGTGAAATATTATTACAATTTAAAGTAACTGTTTTGTAATGGAATATATTTTAAAATGTATACCTTTTTAACCCTAAACTGCACGTAAAAGCTAAAAATTGGTCGGTTTTCGTGCACCACAAAAGACTTTTCTAATGCGATGTCTTTTGCAGGCTGCACGCAACCACACACATGATCTGTTTTCTGATTCAATTATAAATGACTCGTATGAACCAGTTCTTTTAATGAGTTTGTCAAAAAGAGTTGCATTTGAATCAAGCAAAGTGAATTAGTGAAGTAACCCTGAATTCCCGCACTGCACAAACATTGAGCAGGTTTACACGCACACCAATACGCTGATAAATCAGTTGATTAAAATAACCTGATTTTACCAGTTTACATGCAAATCAATAGCCTAGCACTGCAAGTAAACCGCGATTACAGGACTGCTCAAAAGTTAAGCATCCATGTGTTTGGATGTTTGGAACAGGTTGGATGTTAAATAAAGCATTAAAACCCCAGAGTATTTCACAGTGTCTTGCACTTTCAGACTCATTCTAAGACTCACTTGTCCTTCGGCTGCACAAAAAGCCGAAGTTTGCGATATATTTCTCCTTCCCTACCGAAAACACTCGCTGTGGCGGGGTGTGCTTAAATCTGCCGTATAAGAACGCTTTGCTCTGGCGTATGACACCTGCGCACTTCAATAAGCCGACCGAACGCAGGTTAAGGTGTTTACATGCCGGGCGAAATCGGGGTAATGGGCGAAAATCTAACTCTGTCGATCGGTTTATTCTTAAGCCGTTTATGACCGATAATAGAAAACGGGTTAACGCGTTTACATGACCACGCGTGTTGGAAATGCATTAGGGGTGCAACGGATCGCAGTTGATCCGTACGGATCAGCGCCCCACGGTTCGGATTCGCGGATTAACTGCTAAATTGAACCATTTTAGAGTGAGTTTATCATTTGGATGGGTTTTGTCTTGCCAATTTACACATTCAAACAATTTTAAACGCGAAAGTAGAGGCGAAAATCAGGACTCGCGCGTTATCTGTACGCACAACCGTACACACACTCGAAGCGCGCGCACGCAGAGAGAGAGAGAGAGAGAGAGAGAGAGAGAGAGAGGTGTGTTTCAGACAGCGCTCGAACACAGAATTGACTAATTGATTAATTTCATATTTAATATTAATTGATTCCTCTTTCGCGTTTCCTTGCCCTTGAACGGACACACACACGGCAAGTATTCTCTCAGTTCTGTCATCAGTGAACAGTTGAGAAAGAATCCGGATGTTTGTCAGTATATGCAGTCTTAAAGTGACAGCAGCCTAATATTCCTGCTGTCGTCTGTGTCATTACTGTTAATATACAAAATAAAGTGTTAT
This sequence comes from Squalius cephalus, assembly GCA_022829025.1. NCBI lineage: Eukaryota > Metazoa > Chordata > Actinopteri > Cypriniformes > Leuciscidae > Squalius > Squalius cephalus. Next base: position 985,086 of record CM040799.1, read on the forward strand.
TTTACATTTAGGCTTAATTATTCATTTCTGTCACGGAACACTACTGTTAGACTTTGTAACTTTGTTATTTAGTATTAATCTCTGCTTGTAAAATTGTGTATTTGTTCTTATTTTATTACTGACTGTTCACTTGTTTTTAATAATCTTTGAACTTTATCAGTTAGGCTAGTAGTTTTTTATGTGGTATCGAAGACCGTAAATTTGTGATCCGTTGCCCCACTAAAATGCATTCATTACTTTGTGAGAAACACAAAAGCAGCCATTTGTAAAATCTGAACAATATCCACAGAATCAAACGTCTATCAGTGGTGTAACAGTAAGTGGGTTTGTGTAACTATAGCATGCAGCTGCAGTGCAGGAATCACTCATTCACTGCTTTATTCTCTTCAGGATCTCCAGACCTCACGATAACAGTCTCTGGAGTCACACAAAGACGAGGCCGATGAACTACACACACAAAGCCAGTGCTGTGAGCGAGAACAAACCAAAGCTCTCACGCATCCTCACGCTGTCAGCTGCGACGGCTTGAATCGAACCCGCTCGGCCCGTGTCTGCTTCCTCGCTCCTGCCAGTTTCCTCCCAGCATTTCTGGAGAACTCAACAAACACAGGCCTCAGTTCATGCCATAAAAAACAAGCGGTGAAACCACGTCGACTTAACGAGGAAAATACTTCAAAGAGTAAATAAAAACAAGATGTTGGCTTGCAAGTTATCAGCGTGAGCATTTAAAGCAATAATTCAGCACATTCACTCAACCTCATGCCATTCCAAACCTGTAAGTTGTTAATTTCTTGTTTTGGACGAATTTCCAAGAGCTGCATGAAGCTCCTCCAAAACATCTACCTTTGTTTTCCAAAGACGAAATAACAGCATTCAGGTTTGGAAACAACACTGGGGTGAGAAACTAATGACTGAACTTTTGCTTTAAAGCAACACCAAAGCACTTTTCCTCTGCGCTCCCCCTACAGGTTGGAAGCGGAATTGTTCATTACCGCTGTCGTAAATCATTTAGTTTAGTTTATCCAGCACCCGCTTTGGAATGAACGATGTCCACAGACAAGGTAGAGTATGTTGCATGATTTCATGAAAGTATGATGTATTGCGACATCAGAAATGAAGAAAAACAAAATATTGACTATTGTAACGCTTGCCGTAAAGCAAGTCAAATTTGTAGTTTTCTAATGTTTGTCTCATTCGAACTACAGAAACGCGACCCGATCTGGCAAATTACATAGTGTGGTTATAGCCGATAAAGGGCCGCAAAGCGAATGCAGAAGTGCCGTTCACCCTGTTACGACTTGATGAACCACTGAAACCATTTTGGAAACATTATTTTAAGGTAAAAAATAATCTTTAGTGTTGCTTTAAAGTCACCATGAAATGGAAGTTGCAATAGTCTTCTCTCCTCTATTGTGCCGTATATCCGAATAAAACGCTTCTGGAACACGTACAAATGTGGGCGGGGCTTGATTGTGTCTGTGGGGAATTGATTGGATGGTTGTGGTTTGCTATTGGCTGATCTCATGTGAGTGACAGGTTGCCCCGTGACATCTTATTCTGATTCAAGATTATGAGCCACATGAATTTAAAGGCCCCCTTAAATATTAATTTAAGGTTTTTATCTTTTAGTATGAATATGTTAGCCTTAAGGTTATGAATATATTGGTGTGTTCCAAAACAATGACAAAATTTGCATTTAGGAGATAAAGCATTCAAAACTTAGTCTCTCACTTCCGCTAAAATGGATCAGGGATTTTTATGACATCACTGCGTCTCATCACATCTTCTGTCCAATCAAATGCTCTCTAGAATCTAAAGCTCCGCCCCCTCTGCTATAAACACCACCTGACCACAGCGACCGCTGACAGACACAGAGCAGTGTGTGTTGGGAGTGTGTTCAAACGCTCCAGTTTTATTCCGTTGTCCAACTGTACACTGGATAAGAATGAAATGAATGAATCCTCCACTATTGAATCCAGTGTATCATCAGCGCTCGCTTCCATGTGCTGTCAGCCTGTGAGGGAAACTAAACGCTATTGGCTATTTGAAAAGGGGGAGGAGCCATTCAATATGTCCCGCCTTAGCTTCCTGTTTCAGTGGAAATTTCATCAACGCATCAAACAAAGCTGCGCGTTCCAAGACACTTCAGTGGGACTTTAACACAATAATGATGTGCACCTGTAAGTCATTCATAATAAACACTGCAATATTGCATAACAAATGATATTGTGCTGAAACTAAAAACAGGTTAATAATCGAATAACCAAGTGCAGAGACAGATTCCTGAGGTCTGAGCGTGAACAGAGGCGGCGAGAGCGTTTATCCTCGTCTCAGCGCGAGAGCCCATCTGGCCCACAGCCCTTCTCACTGTCCCAAAGCCCATAATTCAGTCGGGAGCTTTTAAATACTGGTAAACATCCGTGGAAGTGGCGCCTCTCCTCATCTGCCCGTTTCAGAGTGGAAACTCACAATACAGACTATTCTCCTCGCTCAGATCCTCCACATCTACTCAAACATCTGCAGGACATATTACACAAGACTTTACGCTGGGACGGATGGGTCAGAGACAGCAGGCAAAACAATGCGGAGTGCAAATAAACGGATAACTGTGCATTAACACACTAGACAACATTTGAAAGGGAAGAGAAAATCCTCCCATTTCTTTTGCTGTTCGTGTCAAAGTTTGTGCATCTTACCAAACTCTTTCAAACTAAATTCATCTGTCACTCGGTAGAAGCTTGTCAAATTAAACGGGTGATTGCATGACAGGTTGTGATGCCCTTAAAGGGTTAATTCACCCAAAAATGACATTTAATCACCCTTAAGCCATCCTAGATGAGTTTCAGTCGAACATAATCAGTTATATTAAAAAATATCCATAATGGGAGTAAAGGGTTCGTACAGACGTTGTAAAATGAAATTCTATTCATGGACTTTTCAAGCACTACTTTTCTGGTTTTCAAGAGATCGCACTTATCATCTTAAGGTAAACAGATAAACAAAAATAAACTAATTGAACAAAATGGAACTAATAAAGTGCAGCACATGCAATGACTGTGGAAACTTTAACCATTGAAAAGATACTATGACAAAGATATCGCTTTCCTTATTCAAAATGATTTTTCTCCCATGAATATATGATTGGCCTGAAGAAAGAAAGATGTAGGCTATCATATCCTCGGATATTTATCACGCTCAAAACCATGTGAAATGCCTATCTACATCAGACGGGTTGCAGCGTTGATTTTGTGTGATAATATTGTTTTATCAATAAAATTAAACTCTAATTTCACATATATTGTCTTTCAATAATTCAAGCCCTTCAAACGAACCCTGTTTGAACCCCAACAAAGTGCATCCACCCATCACAAAAGTAATCCATACGGCTCCAGGTTTTAATAAAGGCTGTAATAAAGTAATAACCTTTAAAGTAATAAAAGTTAATAACGTTACTGTTCACTCCCGTTATAAAGCTTGAGAGACAGGATATTTTTATATAACTCTGATTGTGTTTGTCTGAAAGAAGAAAGTCATACACCTAGGATGGCTATCCCAACTATCCCTTTAACCTCAAAAACCATCGACAAAATCACATTATGTAAATGATATTACTCTTTGTATGGTTAACAATGCGGTTGCTGGATGTTCAATGTAAATCCTGTGAACTAAAGCAAAGCCAGATAAAAAGAACCACTGATTGAGTTATAGATGCACAGGAACAGCACTCGCAGGTCTAGGATTTTCTTCGCCAAACTGGGTTTGCATTTGCTTATTAAAAACGAACAATCCTAATAAGATGGATTAGGTGTAGATCGAGCTCAGATGAATGGAAAATTCCATTTTCAAACAGAATTGCAAGAAAACACTGTTTGCCTAGCTGACAGAGAACGTTCCTCTATAACTTACTAAGAACAAACTTTCTTCCAGTAACATTAATAGAACGTTCGTTAATTCGTTCAAAGTTAATAATGTTCTCTAAACGTTAGCAAAAAACATTATTTAGCCTATACATCGTTCATGGACTATGTTTTTTTCTGAAACGGTTTAAGATGAGTAACGTTTTTTTTTTTATATATGTTTCAGAACGTTCAGAGAACATTCAAATGTAACGTTTCCAAAATGTTTGAAGAATTATAAAATCTAATGTTTCTTTAACGTTCGAATAACCAAGATTTTTTTTTTTTAAACATTTAAAAAACATTTTAAACATTTAAATGGACGGTTTGAACGCTCGGAGAACATTCAGAAATAATGTTTATTACTTTATTAATGGGAACGTTAGCAAAAGCGCTCTAATAACATATTTTTGTTAGCTGGGCACAACAAAATAAAATAGCAAACTGCTGTCAGACTGCAATGTGTTACACCGTTTACTTCAGCCTACTCTTGTTTATAGCTGACATGAGATGCGGTTGTTTAAATCAAATCTCTTTAGTGTAATCCATAATCTCACTTCTCAGAGCTGCTCAGTTACCTAGAGTAATGCCGACCACTCTCGAACTGTGTCAGATACAAAGAAATACAAACACTTTACAGAAACAAAGCGGGAAAAAATACGTATATTTCCAACAACATTCGCGCGCGCGTCCGTTCTGAGGTAAACTAACTAACTGTCACAGTCTGAGGGAAAAAAACGCTCAAACTTTCAAACTACAGCGTGAAAGTATTTAATAAACTCGGTTTATAAGTTCACATACCCATTTTTCAAGCGTTCCAGCACTTCTGCAGGAGTCACATCAACTGTGTTGAGAGTTTAACGGGTAACGGGAACGCTGACTCCGCGAGCGAGCTCACACCGACTGACTCACTCACAGTAGGTGCACGCGCGTGACGTCACCAGCAGGGATTCAGGGATTCACCTCTCCCCCTCCCCCAAACCCCTCCCCCTCCCTACACTGTAACTTAAAAAAGTAAGTTACCAGTTAAATTTATGAGTTCATTTAAAGTAAACAATTGAGTTAGTCGTCAAGCATCTATTCTGCGACTGCAAAAGGTTCAAAACTTTTATTAATGTTATTAGATTATTAATGGATATTAAAAAAACGTGAAAACGTCTTTACATTGGCTTTCTGTACAATATAGGATTGATTTTAAACTTCTTTTATTGGTGTATACATCTCTTCATGGCCTTGCACAGACTTATTTATCAGATAGGAAGAACCTTGAGATCAACAACTCAAAATTTGCTTAAAATGAATACATGTTTTTAAAGTACACCTTAAGACACTTTTGTTTGGCATGGCCTATTCTTCCTTTTCATTGTATTATTTTTATTCTATTGCTATTGTACTATTTCTTGTCTATACTATATAGTCTACTCTGTGTCTATATTGTCTATCTTACGGAGATGATGTAAAGCACATTGGTCAACATGTGTTATACAAATAGAAGTGACATTGACATTGACATTAATACAACAAAGGTGATTGGTTTAATAAACAAAAACTCTAAGCTGACTTATAATATAATAGTTATGATTATTATGATGATGACTATTATTTTATTGTTATTGTATACAGTATTAATATTTATATATTTATCACATATTAACTCTAATACATGCAAATCATAGCATGACCAGTTAATTTAGCATAAATGAAATAAGTTCAAATTTCAACCATTAGTTGATTAATTTATAAGTTGACTAATAATAATGATAATAATAATATTCACTCTAACACTGTAAAAAATAATTGTTGGTTTAACTTAAAAAAGTAACCTGGTTGCCTTAAAATTTTGAGTTTATTGAAACTATTTTTTTTTAGTTAATACAAAGAAGGAGATTGGTTTAATCAACAGAATCTCAAAATATTATGTTATCTGAACCACATTAATTATCTAATTACCTAATTTTATCGAATTTGATTTGACTAAAGAAAAAAAAGTTGTGATAAATCATGAAAATAATTGTTTACAGTGTAAGAAAGTTGCTGCATTAAATTATTAAGTACAATCAACTTGGATGTTAAAGTCATTTAAACTTAAATGACATTAAACTGACTTAAAAATGTGTTGAATCTTGTATAACTTGCTTAAAAATTGCTTAAATTATTTTGATGAGTTAAAGCAATGTAAAAGCATATGTTGTCATAGCTTATTGATCATGTGATTTTTTTAGCGTAATAATATTAATAATATTAAAAAGTATTATTATTATTATTATTACTATGCAAATAATTCAAATTAAAAATTCAAGTTCAAATGTCTTGATGTTTTATCTGGTATTTTACTACTAATAATACTTTATTATTATTATTAGGCCTATTATTATGCAAATAATATGTTATAATGTAAAATATTAGTTGACTAATTTATAAGCTGACTTTCATGTCATGTTGTGAACTGCACTGTACCTGATATCTGGTTTCATAATATTATTAATAATAATAATAATAACTCACATATCAGTCCCCAACATGACCGGTTCATTAGTGTAAAGAACATAAGTTCAAATGTCAATCATTATTTGACTGATCTCCTGCTCTGACTGACAGGTTGTTGAAGGGTTAATGTAGACGGTGAGATCGTGTGAGTTCAGACTCAGAAGTTTGAGCTCTGATCTAATCTCTATTCATGGTGCATCACCAGACTGAGCTGCAAGGCCTCGAGAGCTGAATGATCCCGCAAACTGGCCTTTCGTCTCCAAGGATCCTGAAGAGCCCGAATCACAAACCCTTTCAGAACAGGCCAAATGGCTTCAGTCAATGGAAACCCGGAGAAAGAATCGAGGGTATTCTCAGGAACAGTGTTTTCAGGGCCTCGATTTTGAGAGTTTTCAGATTGTTCACAGTTCTGTATATGACAAAAACATCAGTAACTTCAAGAGCTTTATTCTAATGCATGAGTATTTCAGTCTTTCATTGGTTATTTGCTGTTAGATTATAAGCTGATGTCCTCTGAGGATTCAAACATGCAAAAAATGAGTTTGTTTTGGACCGAGGCTCAAAATAACTGAGCGCAAGTGAACTTTGTTTTGTTATTTTATCCAGGACTGAGTAGCTTTAATTGTGCCAAAGGTCATTATGATGATGATGATGTAATCATTGGCTTGAGTAGTTTGTGTTGATGTGATCGAGACCTTTTAACCCCTTCCACACCCCTTTCCCTTTGAGATGTGTTCAAACTTGTGCGTTAAAATATCCTGCAGAAATCAGTTGTCATTAGTCATCAGTGTTACTACTGGTTATTAAAACTCGTTAAAAAAATTACCTGAAAAAAAAAAAAAAGCATTTTTTAAACAGGTAACACTTGACTTAAAGCCTTTATGCATCATAAAGCTTTTCATAATGATACGGTAAATATTTATATAGATGTAATATTTAGATAAATAAGGTAAAATCTTATTTGCAGATTCTTTGTTACATCTGAAATTGGTTGTCGTGTTACTGTCAAATCGATTAATCACGATTAATCTCATCTAAAATAAAAGTTTGTAAATATATATATATATACTGTGTATATGTATATATATATATATATATATATATATACACATTCACACACTTTTTATATATATATATATATAAAATATTGACAAACTTTTGTTAGATATGATTAAAAAAATGTATTATAAAATTAATTTAATACATTAATTATGCCTTATAATGCACTGTATTGTCTCATTAGAATGTATAATGCATTAAAACTTGTACTATCAAATTGATTAATAGCGATTAATCGCATCTAGAATAAAAGTTACATTCACACACTTTTTTATATATATATATTTATAAACTTTTATTTTAGATGCGATTAATCGCGATTAATCAATTTAATAGTACTAGTTTTAATGTATTACACTTTCTAATGAGACAATACAATACATTATAGGGCATAATTAATACATTAAAATATTTTTATAATGCATTATATATAAAGGTTTTCAGTATTAAAAAAACTAATAAAACTGTCAAAAGCAGACAACAAAATGACTAAAACTTTAACTAAAGAAAAATGAGGGGAAAAAACATTTCAAAACACAATAAATATTATAAAACTGTATTAAAGATACTAAATTGAGACGGTATTCCTTTAATTATTTCCCTGTAAAGGCCCAAAGCTTCCGTCCTCGTCTCAAGCACATCCGTTGAAGAAAACAGCGGCTGTTAAACCTCATTACGCTGAGTTCCTTCCTTTAGTGCCACAACAGAAGCTTTACAAACACACGCTCAGTGGAAATAGGTAAAGACACTACAAACTTCAGATCTGAGGCATCAGAGGAGAATGAAACCCTTGGGAGAGTCTGAATACGTGACTGGAATGATGACATCACCAGTTTAAAACATCGCCATGGAGACGAGGAAAGTTTGTCTTAAGTTTCTCTTTGACAAGGACTTTCTCATGTATTTCTGTAGAATCTGACAAACATCAGTCTGGCTTTTAACATGTTATTGTTATACAGTATAGAGTGCGTCGAGTTTTTATAGCTAGAAAAAAGGTTTTAGACAAATTGCATTCAGTCAGACATCTTTATCTTTTTCTGCCTTGAAGACAAACATGTTTTCTGAAGTCTACAACTCATCCTGTCAACCAGAAGTACAGTTTTATACATCACTCATCAATAGCATAGAGAAAAACGGTAACGCTTTACAATAAGCTTCATTAGTTAACATTAGTTAACTACATTAGTTAATAATGAACTGCACGTATACAGCATTTATTATTCTTTGTTCATGTTAATTTCAACATTTACTAATACTTTATTAAAATTTTGTTAACATTAGATAATGCACTGCGAACTAACATGAACAAATAATGAATAGTTGCATTTTTTATTAACTAACGTTAACAAAGATGAACAAATACAGTAACAAATGTATTGCTCATGGTTAATTAATGTTAGTTAATAGATTAACTAATGTTAACTAATGAACATTATTGTAAAGTGTTACCAGAAAAACATGTCAAAATAAAGCCAGTCCATAATGCTTTATGAAATGAACATAAGTCTTATTATCTTATCTTTATATATACGCTTGACCTTCGTACAGATGATTTATATACGCTTGACCTTCGTACAGATGATTTATATATGCTTGACCTTCAAACAGATGATTTATATACGCTTGACCTTCGTACAGATGATTTATATACGTTTGACCTTCGTACAGATGATTTATATATGCTTGACCTTCGTACAGATGATTTATATACGCTTGACCTTCGTACAGATGATTTATATACGTTTGACCTTCGTACAGATGATTTATATACGTTTGACCTTCAAACAGATGATTTATATACGCTTGACCTTCAAACAGATGATTTATATACGTGTGACCTTCGTACAGATGATTTTATATACGCTTGACCTTCAAACAGATGATTTATATACGCTTGACCTTCAAACAGATGATTTATATACGTGTGACCTTCGTACAGATGATTTTATATACGCTTGACCTTCAAACAGATGATTTATATACGCTTGACCTTCAAACAGATGATTTATATACGTGTGACCTTCGTACAGATGATTTTATATACGCTTGACCTTCAAACAGATAATTTATATACGCTTGACCTTCGTACAGATGATTTATATACGTTTGACCTTCAAACAGATGATTTATATACGTTTGACCTTCGTACAGATGAAAATTCGTAATTTTTGACCCAAAAATTTTAATTACTTTTTTTTTTTTTTTTTTACTTCATTGGAATGGTACGAAACTTAGTAAAGGTTTTGAGACTTGATATGTGAACACACAAAAAAATCATGGACATGATTCGAAAAGGTTAAATAGTCCTGTAAAAAAAATAGTCACACTTGTGCTCTTCACGGTCAAAAATGAAAAATGAATTTCCTCTAGTGGAAGCGTTTGGTACTGCAGCCGAACACAATCTCACTGAAAGCTCATGTTTTGAGATATCAGGCTCAAATTTGGAACACAACTTGTTTAGATTTATGGTTTT
>CM040799.1:1000000-1052500 GCA_022829025.1 Squalius cephalus
TCTCTAACCGTTTCTCCTCCTAATCTCCTCCATATCGCTTTAAAATATAACATTCTGTGCAGGAAAATGGAATGTGAATGAAAAGCATATTTACACTGTCTGCATCGTACCCTATCCCCTATATAGTCCACTATGTGCCATTCACCGTGTAGAAAATAGTAATAGTGTGAACAAGTGACCGACTTCAGCCACAGCTTCAGCGTCTGTTTATAATGTAGGGGGCGGAGCTTCAGATTCTAGAGAGCATTTGATTGGACAGAAAATCTGATGAGAAGCTGAAATGTAAAGTGATGCCATCAAAATCGTTGATCCATATTGGCAGAAGTGAGAGACTTTGAACGCCTATATCTTCTAGATGCGAATTTTGAAATTGTTTTGGAGCACACTAGCTTATAGATAACAGTAAGGCTAACATATTCATAATAAAAGCCCAAAAACTTTGATTTTGATATTATGGGGACTTTAAGGTGTGGTCACATTTACCATTCGGGTGCGAAATTCAGGGTATGTTCACACGACAACGATATGCTTAAAACGGAGAAGTTTTTCCTTTGAGTTTTCCGCTTGTCAAAACGATCCCCATTCACACTCCGCGAAAACGACTAAAAGTTAAAACCCCTGTATTCTGCTGTCAAGCCAGTAGATGGCGATGAAACACTGTAGACTGAACATGTAATACGCATGTGCATGACGACATCGTCTTCAGAGGATCGTGTTTTTGTTGTTTACATGGAGACCGTTTTCAAAAACTTGCACTTTGAAACCCGTTTTCTAAAGTTTGCTTTTTCAGGCTCCCAAAACACCTTTGTCGTGTAAACAAACGGAGAAAATGCATACAAAGTTTTACGTTTTTAGTTGAAAACGGTGTCGTGTAAACAGCCCCTCAGTCATGTTATCGATCGGAACTCCACGCGATCGGTAATTTCGCGTGAGGGCGAAACATTTCCCGCGCAAAGTTCACAACGGGTTCAGGCTTTATCACTCGAATGATCCGAAGCAGGTAAAAGACTGAAAGCCCTGCTCTAAATAATAACTAGACTTACCTCTGATGGATCTGAAATATTAATGCCTCAGGAGTAGCAGTAAAACACTGCGCATCTCTCCATTAGTGTGTGTGAGGGAAGAACAACATTTACTGACATCTCCGTCAAACAGACTTTCTGTCTACATTTCAGGATTCACATAAAATTGATTGACAGTTTAGTCAAACATCACAGATACAACACAATCTCATGGCACACCTGAACAGAAGGCTTCATTTTTTTCTAAAATAAATAAATAAAATGCTTGCATGGTTTCGTACGATCATACGAAATCCACTACAGATTATTAAACAGGGACATTTTTCTTCCCCGATGTCTACTTATAATTGTAAAGTTTGAGCTATAATGTCGTTTTTCATAATCATTTTAAGGTGCTGATAGCCTACAATACATTTAAATTTGTTCTGTGAATTTTCGCGGGTAAAATCAACGCGATCGTGAATTTGAATTTTGCGCGAATGCGAAGCGCAGATAATAGGCCTACATAACATACACATATATATAGGCCTACTAAATATCAATAATAAATATTTTGTGAGTCTTCATCCGGTTTTGATCAGATTTTCTAATCTGTTTTTGATCTGCTTCATTCCTCAATAACTTGAAAAGCTGCATCACACGGTGACGCTCATTAAATAATCTAAAAAGTGACGTTCAAATTATTTAGATCAGACTGAAATGATTAGGGATATTGTTTACAGACAAAAAATGATGTTCTTCCTCAGTGTTTCTGTCTTCGTTTCCACCACAAATATCTAAATATTCTTAAATCAAGATACATTTACTGGAGAAGGAAAATGACTGAAGATATTAAGACTGTGATTAAAATAAACTAAAAATATATATTAATGAGGTCAGAAAAATAATCTTGTTTTCCCTTTGAATTAAGTTTATTTTTCTGACTCCAATGACAGATACTTTTTCTTTATTATTATTTTATATTTTCTAATTAGCCTCTACTCGCTTATTTTTTATGCATTTTTCAGTAAACAATTATTAATATCTTCAGTCATTTTGCTTCCTCTCCAGTAAATGTATCTTGATTTCAGAATGTTTAGATGTTTGCACTAGAATACATTTTTTTGCAGTGTTTAAAATAGTCGCATCACATTGTGTTCACGCAGTGTGTCCGAGATCATTCACACACTGATCAAACGAACTGGCCTCAGATCTGCACGAAGAGCTCGGGTGTGAAAGCCAAAGCAATGAGACTCGAGGAGTTGTGCTGCAGCTTTAAACATCTATTTGTCATCAGATGAGGATCAGTTTGCTTTATCAGTGTGTGTGTGTGTATGTGTGTGGGGTTGCCATGGTAACACTGTTTACAGCCTGCTGGTGTTCTATAAATGGCACTGCGATGATGGCTGAGGCATGTTGGGTAATGTGAACGATGAAGAAATGTCATGTCCCCTTCAACACCAGGCTCTCATAAAACACCTGATCACTGCAGAATCAGGTTAACAAAAACTGATGTCACGAATCAAAGTTCGGCTGATTCATGGACGTCTTAAAGCAGGGATTTCACTCTTAGATCCCTCATCTAACATTTAAAGGCTTCTATAACACCTGATTCATACACCTCACGCGGCGGTCAGACATTGTCGATTTTGTTTTATTTTAATGCACTATATTTTGGCTCAATAATATTTTGCATTTTTAGGGGATTTCATGCTACTAAATTATATTACTGCAGTAGTTACAAACCATTTACTCACTTTTTGAGCACAGACCTGACAATGACATTTCCAAGTTAAACTGTGGTCAATCCTGAATGCTGTAACGTTATGAAGTCCACTGGAGGCAAGCTTGAAAAAAAACATAGTGCAGTTTATTTACAAATCAAAACGTGATCGATCATAAAACAAAATCATGTTCATGTCATGAAAGTTTCATGATGAAACTCAAAACGTGACAAACGCTTCGGATCACAGACTGAAGTTCGGTCTCTTTTTAAAGACGAAACCTGCAGATTATTGCAGAAGTGAAAAAAGTTTTAAAAGTGATTTACAAAAATGAAAAAGACATTAGAAGATGTAAAGAATTTTACGTTTATTGATATGAAATATGCATAAAAATACTATTTCCAATTTTTTTTTAAATGAAATATATATGTTCCAAAACATGTTTAAACTGTAAAACTGCGAGAAAATCAAAGCCACAAATCTAAACAAGTTTCCAAATTTGATATTGATATCTCAAAAAATTTACGTTCAGTAATATTTTGTTTCGGGGATCAGTACCAAACGCTTCCACTAGAGGAAATTCATTCCCGCAAGGAGCACAAGAGGGACTATTTTTTAAGAGCCATTTAACTCTTTTGAATGATATCTGTCATTTATTTTTTATTTTTTTCACATAGCAAGTGCTAAACCCTTTACCAAGTTTCATACCATTCCGGTGAAGTAAACAATTCTAAAAAAAGAAAACGTAAAATGACAGAAGAGCTCCTGAGGGTTGAACATCTCCTGATGATGGCATTGTGTTTGTTCAACTGCTGGAAAGACAAGGACTTCAAAAGGCCTCACTTCTCTTCTCCTCTCGAACGGCAGCGTAACGGAGCCAGTGTTACTGTATTCCCCCTCAGTGAAGACTCGAGCTGAGGAAGTGTGTGTGAATGAATGACAGAATGCGGTTGTTAGAGGAAAGTGACTGTGATGCAGAAACAGAAACCGGCTGTTTGCTTACACTCAATGCGAGCGAATGAAAGACGCTTGTCTAATGCCATCTACAATATCCTTCAAGCTCTGGATGTTGCCAAGGCAACCAGCGGGAGCGGAAATTAAACAAGAGGAACGTCACGTGTGTGTGTGTGTGTGTGTGTGTGTGTGTGTGTGTGTGTACACACAGTGAAACCAAACATTATTCAGACACCAGATATCATTTTTGATATTTCTTTACTAGTGTGGTCAGGACACTATAGTTGATTTCTGTAAGTGAGGAGAGCAGAATAAACTGTGACATATTATACCCAAATATTCTTCATACAGAGACTACCAGTGACATTTGGGACCAAAAATGATTGGGACACTTTGAGCTGACCATGTTTTGCTGAAGTGTGTTGTCTTTAATTGCTAATGCTCTTTTTACACACAGACTGAACACAATGAAGCATTGCTTGGTGATTGGTTGAGCTAAACTGGTATTATCTAATTGTGTAGTTAAATTTAACAGCTGACAGATATTCAACATAATTCATGTGTGAGACAGTCTAACAGAAGGACGGACAAAACCAGTCAAATATCAACTGAGTTCTGCTCATATTTCATTACCGTTTTCTAAACCATAGCGAATAAACTGAGATAATGTGAGACATGTTGAAGTTGTACAATGCAGTACAGTGGTTGGACTGTATATATATATATATGTTTAGTCAAGTGCATGTAAAAATACTCTGCATGAAATGAACTCCAAAATCCACTTTAATGAATTATTTAATCATAGGGTTCACACGTTTTTTGGCAACCAAACCTCAACATTACCCCCTTTAAAATTTCTAAAAATGAAATTTTGCTTGTTAAAATATGTTCAGAGCTCTTGAATGTCATTCTGTAAACATTTATGAAAATCATCCTTATTTTTACTAGTCTGGCGCTAGTGGTGAAACACGTCATGTTTAAAGAGGTGATGACATGAGAAATGTAATTTTCTTTGATCTTTTGACATATAAGAGATCTTTGCACCAAACATCCTGTAAGTTTCAGAACTTAAAATATCCTCCTCATTATAAACATGTCATGTCATGTCTTGTTTAGGTTTGGTTTCATGTTCTTGTTTCATGTCATGTTTCCTGTAACCTCTGGTTTGTAAGTTCCACAGCCATGTTCACGTTCTTGACTTCGTTCTTGACTTGTTTTATGTTTGATCTTGTTTTGTCTACTATTAAACTGCACTTGGGTTCTCTACAAACTTGCCTTAAGTGGACTCGTTACGAAACAAAGCATTTATTTACGGTAATTAATCTCTAGAAACGGCTCGTTTTAAATCTGAGGGATTTGTGAAGTCACTCAAGCAAATACATTTGCATAAGCCCGCCTCCAGAGCAAGACATTGACCAATAGTTATACATCATCACACCATAGGCTCCGCCCACTGGCGTTCAATCACTTAATGGCTGATATTTGCTGGATGTGAGCGTCGCGTCAGAAGAAAACAGAAGATATTATAATGACTGATGCTGTCTACACTGATACAGATGTATTCAGATTATAATGACTGACGCTGTCTACACTGATACAGATGTATTCAGATTATAATGACTGACACTGTCTACACTGATACAGATGTGTTCAGATTATAATGACTGACGTTGTCTACACTGATACAGATGTGTGTTCAGATTATAATGACTGACGCTGTCTACACTGATACAGATGTGTGTTCAGATTATAATGACTGACGCTGTCTACACTGATACAGATGTGTGTTCAGATTATAATGACTGATGCTGTCTACACTGATACAGATGTGTGTTCAGATTATAATGACTGACGCTGTCTACACTGATACAGATGTGTGTTCAGATTATAATGACTGACGCTGTCTACACTGATACAGATGTGTGTTCAGATTATAATGACTGACGCTGTCTACACTGATACAGATGTGTTCAGATTATAATGACTGACGTTGTCTACACTGATACAGATGTGTGTTCAGATTATAATGACTGACACTGTCTACACAGATACAGATGTGTGTTCAGATTATAATGATTGACGCTGTCTGCACTGATACAGATGTGTGTTCAGATTATAATGACTGACACTGTCTACACTGATACAGATGTGTGTTCAGATTATAATGACTGATGCTGTCTACACTGATACAGATGTGTGTTTAGATTATAATGACTGACGCTGTCTACACAGATACAGATGTGTGTTCAGATTATAATGACTGACTCTGTCTACACTGATACAGATGTGTGTTCAGATTATAATGACTGACGCTGTCTACACTGATACAGATGTGTGTTCAGATTATAATGACTGACGCTGTCTACACTGATACAGATGTGTGTTCAGATTATAATGACTGACTCTGTCTACACTGATACAGATGTGTGTTCAGATTATAATGACTGACGCTGTCTACACTGATACAGATGTGTGTTTAGATTATAATGACTGACGCTGTCTACACAGATACAGATGTGTGTTCAGATTATAATGACTGACGCTGTCTACACTGATACAGATGTGTGTTCAGATTATAATGACTGACGCTGTCTACACTGATACAGATGTGTGTTCAGATTATAATGACTGACACTGTCTACACTGATACAGATGTGTGTTCAGATTATAATGACTGACGCTGTCTACACTGATACAGATGTGTGTTCAGATTATAATGACTGACAGTCTACACTGATACAGTATACAGATGTGTGTTCAGATTATAATGACTGACGCTGTCTACACTGATACAGATGTGTGTTCAGATTATAATGACTGACAGTCTACACTGATACAGTATACAGATGTGTGTTCAGATTATAATGACTGACTCTGTCTACACTGATACAGATGTGTGTTCAGATTATAATGACTGACGCTGTCTACACTGATACAGATGTGTGTTCAGATTATAATGACTGACGCTGTCTACACTGATACAGTATACAGATGTGTGTTCAGATTATAATGACTGATGCTGTCTACACTGATACAGATGTGTGTTCAGATTATAATGACTGACAGTCTACACAGATACAGATATGTGTTCAGATTATAATGACTGACGCTGTCTACACTGATACAGATGTGTGTTCAGATTATAATGACTGACGCTGTCTACACTGATACAGATGTGTGTTCAGATTATAATGACTGACACTGTCTACACTGATACAGATGTGTGTTCAGATTATAATGACTGACACTGTCTACACTGATACAGATGTGTGTTCAGATTATAATGACTGACGCTGTCTACACAGATACAGATGTGTGTTCAGATTATAATGACTGACGCTGTCTACACTGATACAGATGTGTGTTCAGATTATAATGACTGACAGTCTACACTGATACAGATGTGTTCAGATTATAATGACTGACAGTCTACACTGATACAGTATACAGATGTGTGTTCAGATTATAATGACTGACGCTGTCTACACTGATACAGATGTGTGTTTAGATTATAATGACTGACGCTGTCTACACAGATACAGATGTGTGTTCAGATTATAATGACTGACGCTGTCTACACTGATACAGTATACAGATGTGTGTTCAGATTATAATGACTGATGCTGTCTACACTGATACAGATGTGTGTTCAGATTATAATGACTGACAGTCTACACAGATACAGATATGTGTTCAGATT
The DNA here is from genome assembly GCA_022829025.1 of Squalius cephalus. Lineage (NCBI taxonomy): Eukaryota > Metazoa > Chordata > Actinopteri > Cypriniformes > Leuciscidae > Squalius > Squalius cephalus. The sequence goes on from CM040799.1 coordinate 1,007,380, forward strand.
ATAATGACTGACGCTGTCTACACTGATACAGATGTGTGTTCAGATTATAATGACTGACGCTGTCTACACTGATACAGATGTGTGTTCAGATTATAATGACTGACACTGTCTACACTGATACAGATGTGTGTTCAGATTATAATGACTGACACTGTCTACACTGATACAGATGTGTGTTCAGATTATAATGACTGACGCTGTCTACACTGATACAGATGTGTGTTCAGATTATAATGACTGACACTGTCTACACTGATACAGATGTGTGTTCAGATTATAATGACTGACACTGTCTACACTGATACAGATGTGTGTTCAGATTATAATGACTGACGCTGTCTACACTGATACAGATGTGTGTTCAGATTATAATGACTGACGCTGTCTACACTGATACAGATGTGTGTTTAGATTATAATGACTGACGCTGTCTACACTGATACAGATGTGTGTTCAGATTATAATGACTGACGCTGTCTACACTGATACAGATGTGTTCAGATTATAATGACTGACGCTGTCTACACTGATACAGATGTGTTCAGATTATAATGACTGATGCTGTCTACACTGATACAGATGTGTTCAGATTATAATGACTGACGCTGTCTACACTGATACAGATGTGTGTTCAGATTATAATGACTGACGCTGTCTACACTGATACAGATGTGTGTTCAGATTATAATGACTGACGCTGTCTACACTGATACAGATGTGTGTTTAGATTATAATGACTGACGCTGTCTACACTGATACAGATGTGTGTTCAGATTATAATGACTGACTCTGTCTACACTGATACAGATGTGTGTTCAGATTTTAATGACTGACGCTGTCTACACTGATACAGATGTGTGTTCAGATTATAATGACTGACTCTGTCTACACCGATACAGATGTGTGTTCAGATTATAATGACTGACGCTGTCTACACTGATACAGATGTGTGTTCAGATTATAATGACTGACGCTGCCTACACTGATACAGATGTGTGTTCAGATTATAATGACTGACGCTGTCTACACTGATACAGATGTGTGTTCAGATTATAATGACTGACGCTGTCTACACTGATACAGATGTGTGTTCAGATTATAATGACTGACAGTCTACACTGATACAGATGTGTGTTCAGATTATAATGACTGACGCTGTCTACACTGATACAGATGTGTGTTCAGATTATAATGACTGACGCTGTCTACACTGATACAGATGTGTGTTCAGATTACAATGACTGACGTTGTCTACACTGATACAGATGTGTGTTCAGATTATAATGACTGACACTGTCTACACTGATACAGATGTGTGTTCAGATTATAATGACTGACGCTGTCTACACTGATACAGATGTGTGTTCAGATTATAATGACTGACGCTGTCTACACTGATACAGATGTGTGTTCAGATTATAATGACTGACGTTGTCTACACTGATACAGATGTGTGTTCAGATTATAATGGCTGACTCTGTCTACACTGATACAGATGTGTGTTCAGATTATAATGACTGATGCTGTCTACACTGATACAGATGTGTTCAGATTATAATGACTGACGCTGTCTACACTGATACAGTATACAGATGTGTGTTCAGATTATAATGACTGACGCTGTCTACACTGATACAGATGTGTGTTCAGATTATAATGACTGACGCTGTCTACACAGATACAGATGTGTGTTCAGATTATAATGACTGACGTTGTCTACACTGATACAGATGTGTGTTCAGATTATAATGACTGATGCTCTCTACACTGATACAGATGTGTTCAGATTATAATGACTGACGCTGTCTACACTGATACAGATGTGTGTTCAGATTATAATGACTGACGCTGTCTACACTGATACAGTATACAGATGTGTGTTCAGATTATAATGACTGACTCTGTCTACACTGATACAGATGTGTGTTCAGATTATAATGACTGACTCTGTCTACACTGATACAGATGTGTGTTCAGATTATAATGACTGACGCTGTCTACACTGATACAGATGTGTTCAGATTATAATGATTGACGCTGTCTACACAGATACAGATGTGTGTTCAGATTATAATGACTGACGTTGTCTACACTGATACAGATGTGTGTTCAGATTATAATGACTGATGCTGTCTACACTGATACAGATGTGTTCAGATTATAATGACTGACGCTGTCTACACTGATACAGTATACAGATGTGTGTTCAGATTATAATGACTGATGCTGTCTACACTGATACAGATGTGTGTTCAGATTATAATGACTGACGCTGTCTACACTGATACAGATGTGTTCAGATTATAATGACTGACTCTGTCTACACTGATACAGATGTGTGTTCAGATTATAATGACTGACGCTGTCTACACTGATACAGTATACAGATGTGTGTTCAGATTATAATGACTGATGCTGTCTACACTGATACAGATGTGTGTTCAGATTATAATGACTGACGCTGTCTACACTGATACAGATGTGTGTTCAGATTATAATGACTGACTCTGTCTACACTGATACAGATGTGTGTTCAGATTATAATGACTGACGCTGTCTACACTGATACAGATGTGTGTTCAGATTATAATGACTGACGCTGTCTACACAGATACAGATGTGTGTTCAGATTATAATGACTGACACTGTCTACACTGATACAGATGTGTGTTCAGATTATAATGACTGACGCTGTCTACACTGATACAGATGTGTTCAGATTATAATGACTGACGCTGTCTACACTGATACAGATGTGTGTTCAGATTATAATGACTGACGCTGTCTACACTGATACAGATGTGTGTTCAGATTATAATGACTGACGCTGTCTACACTGATACAGATGTGTTCAGATTATAATGACTGACGCTGTCTACACTGATACAGATGTGTGTTCAGATTATAATGACTGACGCTGTCTACACTGATACAGATGTGTGTTCAGATTATAATGACTGACGCTGTCTAAACTGATACAGATGTGTGTTCAGATTATAATGACTGACGCTGTCTACACTGATACAGATGTGTGTTCAGATTATAATGACTGACGCTGTCTAAACTGATACAGATGTGTGTTCAGATTATAATGACTGACGATGTCTACACTGATACAGATGTGTGTTCAGTTTCTGAAATGGAAGAGAGAAAGTACGTTCGTCCAGTTTAAACATCTGGTTTGAGTCTCTGTAGAGACATTATTTTAATGGCATCCCGGATCGCATCACAGGATCATATGTTTGTTCGGAGCGTTTGACTGAGACACAGTGTAATGAAGAGTTCACATAGAAAACCTCTGTTGACGGATGAAGCAGCGACTGTATTTAATCTGAAGTAATTTCTTAATGCTTTGTATGGAAATTACAGTTTTATATGGATAATGGTTTCAAAACATCTACTCGTGTGTATCTACACCTCAAGGAACATATCCTCATCCCCCACAAACAAATAAAATAACACTGTCATTATTTACTCTCCCATACGTCATTCAAAATCTACATGACATTCTTTGTTCTGTGGACACAAAGATATTTTAAGAACTAATGGAACCTTCTTGTAAAGTGTTGCCATATATAGTGTTGCTGTAATATAACGACTCATACTGTGATTTTCATCATTCCCCCCACAGCTATTAGATATAGATGCACCTGAAAGTGGCCACTACATGTAATTGCAGAATTGTTTTCCGCTGATGTTCTCGATCACAGAATTACATTTATCTTTTTTCCGTGTGTGATCCGTGTCATTTTCCTCATTACACTCACAGCGGGGATCCTTCCAGTCATTACCGGAATACACTCTCAGCAATGTGGAGCAATCAAGATAATAGATAATTTATCCATAGCAAAAAAACAACACAGCAAGCCCTGATATTACTTTATCATGCTTCTAATTACAGGCTTCAGTCTCTTAATTGCAATATTAATTTCCTTCTGTAATATTGAGACTGTTGCATAAGCGGAAAATGAAGCAAAAGAAAGTCCATGATGACAGTAAAAGCATTTGATTTATGATAAAAACAACAAACTTACACAGCAAAACAATCCTGTTCTTAATGAATGTTTAAGTCTTATAAGTCAATTCAAAATCTAAAAGTCCTTGAAATAAGAGAAGCAACGCTGCATTACACGCTAAACCCCTTATTTTCTGTCAAACACACACTCTTCATGCAGCTCTTTTCAGCACAACCGCTCACTGAAAAAATTAAATTGTTCGCTAATAAAATTATTCTTCACGACACACGTTTGAATGTGCAAATATCATCTCAGAGCTTCGGTGGACGGGTTTGTGTTTTTGAAAGTTTATAGTGATGCTTTTCGCTTAATAATTGAACACATGGTTTGATTCCGAACGGTTGCACATTCAGAAATATATGCTTCTTAAAGCTTCGGCTGCTATAAGTGAAGTCACATCCTTTATTTATAGAGAGATAAAACAGCACTCTATGCCATCAAAAGTCCAGCGCACTTGATGACGGTGTTTCATCTCTTCCAGCATCTGAGAGAATGAAGCAGGAGTTCAGGACAGTGTTTATCTAAACACTAGCGCCCGTGGCCCTTCTTCATCAGGACGTTCAGCGCAGTCTCGATGATGGCATGACATTTCTGGCCTTAAAGTTTCCTAAAGGCTCTAGTTTCACTCACTTCAGAGATAGGTCCTCCTTTTAGTAAATCAGGACCATAAATTAAGAATTCGCTCCCTCGTTTTAGTAAATCAGGATCATAAATTATTATTTGTTCTGATGACTAAACAATTCGTTCCTTCCTTTTAGTAAATCGTGACCATAAATTAATAATTCGTTCTGACGACTTGACTTATTCGTTCCTTCGTTTTAGTAAATCGTGACCATAAATTATTCATTTGTTCTGACGACTAAACAATTCGTTCCCTCGTTTTAGTAAATCGTGACCATGAATTAAGAATTCTTGTCCACACTAATAAGTTTTCGTTTGAAAATCATCTTTGTCTCTCCGTTTTGGCCTTCCATCACACTGAGACGGCGTTTTTATTAATGAAAACGAAGATTTTTGAAAACCAAAAGTGGTTAAATTTGAAAATGACGTTTTCGCGTTGTGTGTGGACTGTCAAAACTGAGGTATTTAAAAAAACGATGATGTAAGTTTTGTCATGTTTTGCATATTGAACCCATAGATATTCATGTTTATAGCAGTATTTATTGTGCCTGTTATGTGCTGTTCACATTCACACAGTTGCTAAAATATGTTACTTTGCTCATTTCACAGTCCTGCAAAGATGACAGAAAACACTCACATTTGCTGTCCTGCGGTGAAGCATGAGCAGTTTTAGCATTTTAGACCCAACATAAATGTTTCTTGAGTATCAAATCCTCATATTAGAGTGATTTCTGAAGGATCATGTGACACTGAAGACTGGAGTAATGATGCTGAACATTCAGCTTTGATCACAGGAATAAATTACACTTTACTGTATATTCACATAGAGAACAGATGATTTACATTATAATAATATTTCACAATTTTTACTGTATTTATGATCAAATAAATGCAGCTTTGGTGAAGTAGGCGAGACTTCTGTCAAAAACATTAACAAATCTTACCGACCCAAAAAATTTTAATGGTTGAGTATATTAAAATGTTTTAGTAGGTAAATAATGCTGTTTATGACTATGAATTAAAATGTTTTAGTAGGTTAGTAGGCAATGGTGCATATAAGTGAAAATGATTCTTCTTGTGTTCAGAATGTACTAACAAACCGTGTTAACAAAACAAGGAATTGGCAAGTAATATTAAAATTAAATGTGACATTTTGTAGTAGAAAGACTGAAAGAGCATGTTCTTGTAAAATGTCCTCAAGGTAATCTTTGAGTTATTTACAATTTTTGAAAACATTGTTTACATTGTACACCATTTTTGCAGTACTTTTTACTTCTTACATGAAACATTTTGAATCTGCTTGATTGCAATCACACACACAATAATGTTAAGGTAACATCTGTAAAATGTAAGATTGACATGTTCATTTCTTTGTTCTTTGTTTTGAAGGCCGCATTTGACCAACTCCAGATATTTACCCATTTTACTGCAGTATTTCCACTAAAGCTGGACGTTCAGCTTCTGGAATAAAGAAGAAGTGACAGTCAGAGAAGCTCTGGTGTTCAACAACATGAGACGGTGTGGATGTTCAACTCAATCGCATTCAAAACTAAATCAAAACAATCATTGCAATGTGTTTGCCAGGTTGTTTTATTTCATGTGACAAATCTTGGTTTTGACCGGGGCACGGCAGTAAAAACGGTAAAGCTATTGTGATGATGGCCAATCCAAAGACAGCACCTGTGTGAACCTGACAGCGCCTCGACTCCAGTAAGCGAACTGACGGAGACGCCACTGACAGATCGAGGAAGAGGAACACTGGAGGGCTGAAGGACTGCAGAATATCTCAGAAACAGTTTACTGTTAATCCATGCAGAGAAAGCACCTGTCAGGGTTTGGGTGGGTGAAGGGAGCGAGGACTCAAGTGCAGGACAATGGGTGTTTAATGATAATAAAATAAAACAAAACAGACCACAGAAAGTACCCGAGGGGGAGAACTAGACTGGCTTGAGCACACAGCGGGGAAACACACGGGGTACAGACGACGAACCAGCGCAGGACTGCAAACAAGGCAGGTAACGAGGGAGGACACGAGGGGCTAATGAATCAATAATCAGGTAACGAGATGGACGGGGTTAGACGATCCACAGGAGAGCACAGGGAAACAAACATGACAACATTTACATTTAATGACGTGTGCGCAGACTGGTGCATAGATATATATACACTAGATGTCGCCTTGGCTACGCCAGTTCATTGGAACGAATGTCTTTAAGGCGACATCTAGTATATATATATCTATGCACCAGTCTGCGTACACGTCACACACCAGGATGCGCCCGCGCCCTGAGATCACTTGGACGTGGCTGTGTTATAAGAGGTAAAAACGATATAAATACTGTTCGTTTTCTCACACAAACCGCTCGTTTCGTGTCTTAGGCCATCAATGTGTACTTACGATGGGGAATTGTTTAATTTGGACTCTGTGCATGCTCTTTGAGACAGTGACCACAGACCTGCATTATATGACTGACAGACAAGAACGGTTTGACCTAAAAATATCAAAATTGAAACTACTGCGGAAACAAAGACACCTACATCTTGGATGCCCTTGAGGTAAGCTAAAACATACCAACATTTAATTTCAAAGTGAACTATCCCTTTAAGTGCTCACGGAAGAGCCAGTGTTCACACCAAACATGACAAACACAAGCACAACAATAACGATAGCGATAACTATAATGATAGTGATAACTAGAACTATAACTATATTATGATTGGATATCAATGTTTTTATTATCAGCTAAAAAAAAAATCGTTCTGAAACAGATTCCAACGATATCGTTCCTCTGTCGTATAGAGGGAATGCATTAACGTCAGTTTCCCGCGGGAACACACTCCCTCATCCGGCCGGAGAGTCAGAAGAGCTGCGGAGTGACTGGAGTTAACAGGGAAAACTGAGGAAAACATACGATTATCAGTTTAAACTAAAGGTTGGACTCGATATAGTGTTTCTTACAACTACAGATCCAGGGATCATGGATACTGACATGCAGCCGGAATCATGTTACACAATATAAGTCTAAATCCATATGATCACTTTTATCAATGTTATATATATCATCATATCGTCCAGCCCGAAAACTTGTATAGTTTTTGTCAGTGTTTATTTAAAAACATCCAATTATGCAGAATATATAATGGTAAATATTTAATCGATGAGTTGTCAATACAATATATAACAATACAATATATAGGGAATGATTTTACCCCTAAATTCAGCATATCGACACACAATAACTGCAAATCCAGCTTTCTCAGCCTGGAGATGTTTCTGTGAATCACAGCGATGCATTCGCTTCTCTGTTCTATAGCTTTCGCCAGTCTGTACAAATATACCCCATTTCTTCCCCAAGATCTCAAAGCTCTTTCCCGGTTTAGACGTGTTTTGAGTTCACGATAACGCTGTTTTGGGGCCTGCAAACGCAAACTTTTGAACACGTGTTTCAAAGTGCAAGTTTTTGAAAACCATACCGTTGTTGTCTCGGTGTAAACTACAAAAGCGTGAATTTGTGGAAACGTTGACGTCATACGCATGTGTATTACGTGTTCATTCTATAGGCACGTCTGTTTTCTTTGCAAAGTGACATCGCCATCTACTGGCCTGGCAGCAGAACACAGCGTTTCTGTCAACAGTTGTTTCTGAAGTATGATGTATGATAAAAAGAGAAATCCAGAATACCCTTTAATATGTCAACAAAACCAATCGTGAATTTTGAACCTGGCTTTAATTATAACATTTCAGAAAACGTATAATACAAAACAGTTGTCTCAATGTATACTGTGATTAATCAATATTGTAATATCTGTCATTATCATGACCGTTCCCAATGAAAAGTCATTAGCATATGCACAAGTGTCAGATCTATATGCATATTTCACATATCAACATGCATCTGTGTGTCAGTCAGCTGAGCGAATGATAAAACCTTTTTTCTTCACACCTGTGTAGTAAAATAATCCGTTCTGACTGCTGGACCTCCAGGCCTGATTCACACATCATGGTTTCTGCGGCATCAGAGCTTAATCGTCCAGAAGAACCATTCAAAGAGGACAATCACACTCACACCCTAATGAGTAATATACACAAGCTATAGCTAAATCATTAAAATCATCAGGATTCAGTCAGATTTACTGAACAGAAACACCCCGTCACTAAAATAAATCTGTTAAATTTACGGTAAAAAAACGGCAGCGGTGGTTGCCGGAAATCTACTGTAAAAAATGCGGTAGCAACATTTTAGGTTTTACAGACTTAACTAAAATTAAAAAAAATTAAAAAATTCTATTAGGTTTTATGTTACATTTAAAGTTGTTAAATTAATATTCATTGCATTTTTATAATGTCATGTGTGTTACCATGATGGTGTTTAGTAGGGCTGGCTATTGACTCAAATTTCACAATTTGATTAGATTTCGATTCACAAGCTTGCAATTCGATTCGATTTTGATTCAATATTGATAATTTTGGATATCAGGTTCAATACATGGCACATTTTCTCAAGGAAAACAAATCTCTTCACTAATGCTGTAAACTATGAGAGTCAGTCGTAGCCTATAGGCTTCATTAGCCTACTGTAATATTGAAGGTAAAAATTAACTTATTTTACAAACACTTAAAATACACTTTTATTTATTTTTATAATAAGTTATATGAAATATAAACATTTAAATGGTGGCTGTCAAAAACCTGCCAGATTTATTCAAACTTGCATTCAAAATTGAAGAACATTAAAAATGATAATGAATATGTAATATGGTGCATATATTTAGCAGAATGCTCCTCTCTAGAGTTAATTTGTCTCGCTGACTGACGAGTTTATGGTCACTGGATGTGGTTTTTCTGAGGTAAATGTGACGTTACATGACATTGTTTACAAGCTGTTTACTGACGTCTTTCCACGGCTGAAACACTGATCGAGTGACTCCATGTCCATAGTGTGATTTATTGGATGGGATGCGCTACAATGTTACATTCATTCATCAACTGAGAACATGATGACTAATCGAGTCTTGGGATTTAAGAATCGATGTCGGTTCGTAAAAATGAGAATCGATTAAAATCGAGAAATCAGTATTTTTTACCCAGCCCTAATGTTTAGTGTTATTAATATTAACTCTCTTATGGAAAAGCTGCTTGTGCTGAGCTTTGGTTGATCATGTGACTCTCATCTCCGCTGTGATTGGTGGTTATCAGTGTTTTACAAATCAGATATTAGTACTTCAATAGATCGGTAAAGTAACATTATATCAGATAATGAAATATGTTTTTTTACTGTAAATTTTTGTTAAGTCTGTAAAACCTAAAATGTTGCTACCGTATATTTTTTTTTACTGTGTACATTTGTTCTTGTTCCAGAAGCTGTTTCACTTTATTTACGGAAGAAAAGACGCGACTTCACTTTCACGGCAATATTACAGCAGAAATGTTATTTATGTCTGTACATAACTTCATAACTGCAGCGGACTGAGGATCATGTGTCGTGAGAGCTGTGGACGGACACACACACACACACACACACACACACACACACACACACACACACACACACACACACACAGACCTTCAGTGATGCTTCAGACTCTGAGATTATGACAGCATCCACTTCACATTTAATGACCATATTGCATAAGAATATATAAGAAGGCGGTCTGTGTCCACGGCTTTATGATATCAGGCGTCTGTATAATTGCCCTCCTCCAGACCAGAGGTCATCATCGCTCACAGGATTAATGACCTCGCTCTTCTCATATTCCATACGCCTGAACTCCAGCAACAGTGTTAGCTCTGAGGAGTTCGTCAAACACAGCAGTGATGTGTAAATCTGCCGTCGTTCATCAGGAGGATCAGCTGGACTCATGTTTCTGTACATGTAATAACTCGTTCCGAGAACATTCAGAGTAACGTTCAGGTAATGTTTGAAGAATGAGACAATGGAAGGTTTCCTTAAAACATTTAGTTACATTACAATTTAAACCTTCAAAGAATATTCTTTCTTTCTTTCTTTCTTTCTTTCTACTGTTTTTTTGTTCCTTCCTTCTGTTTTTTCTTCCTTTCTTTCTTTCCTTCTTTCTTCCTTCGTTTCTTCCTTTCTTTCTTTCCTTCTTTCTTCCTTCGTTTCTTTCTTTCTTCCTTCCTTCTGTTTTTTCTTCCTCTTTATTTCCTTCTTTCTTCCTTCCTTCCTCTCTTTCTTCCTCTTTTTTCTTTCTTTTTTTCTTCCGTTTTTTTGTTCCTTCCTTCCTTTTTTCTTCCTTTCTTTATTTCCTTCTTTCTTCCTTCCTTCCTTCCTTCCTTCCTTTCTCCTTCTTTCTTTCTTTATTTCGTTTTTTGTTCCTTCCTTCCTCTTTCTTTCTTTTTTCCTTCCTTCTGTTTTTTCTTCCTTTATTTCCTTCTTTCTTTCTTCCTTCCTCTTTCTTTCTTTCTTTCTTGCTTCCTTCCGTTTTTTCTTCCTTCCTCTTTCTTTCTTTCTTCCATTTTTTGTTCCTTCCTTCCTCTTTCTCCCTTTCTTTCTTCCTTCCTCTTTCTTTCTTTCTTTCTTTCTTCCATTTTTTGTTCCTTCCTTCCTCTGTCTTTCTTTCTTTTTTCCTTCCTTCTGTTTTTTCTTCCTTCCTCTTTCTTTCTTTCTTCCATTTTTTTCCCCTTCCTTCCTCTTGCTCCCTTTCTTTCTTCCTTCCTCTTTCTTTCTTTCTTTCTTTCTTCCATTTTTTGTTCCTTCCTTCCTCTTTCTCTCTTTCTTTCTTCCTTCCTCTTTCTTTCTTCCATTTTTTGTTCCTTCCTTCCTCTTTCTCTCTTTCTTTCTTCCTTCCTCTTTCTTTCTTTCTTTCTTCCATTTTTTGTTCCTTCCTTCCTCTTTCTCTCTTTCTTTCTTCCTTCCTCTTTCTTTCTTTCTTTCTTCCATTTTTTGTTCCTTCCTTCCTCTTTCTCTCTTTCTTTCTTTCCTTCTTTCTTCCTTCCTTCTGTTTTTTCTTCCTCTTTATTTCCTTCTTTCTTCCTTCCTTCCTCTCTTTGTTCCTTCCTCTTTTTTCTTTCTTTCTTTCTTCCGTTTTTTGTTCCTTCCTTCCTTTTTTTCCTTCCTTCTGTTTTTCTCCTTTCTTTATTTCCTTCTTTCTTTCTTCCTTCCTTCCTTCCTTTCTCCTTCTTTCTTTCTTTATTTCATTTTTTGTTCCTTCCTTCCTCTTTCTTTCTTTTTTCCTTCCTTCTGTTTTTTCTTCCTTTCTTTATTTTCTTCTTTCTTTCTTTCTTTCATTTTTTGTTCCTTCCTTCCTCATTCTTTCTTTATTTCCTTCTTTCTTTCTTTCTTTCTTTCATTTTTTGTTCCTTCCTTCCTCATTCTTTCTTTTTTCCTTCCTTTGTTTCTTTCTTGCTTCCTTCTGTTTTTTCTTCCTTTATTTCCTTCTTTCTTTCTTTCTTTCTTTCTTGCTTCCTTCCGTTTTTTGTTCCTTCCTTCCTCTGTCTTTCTTTCTTTTTTCCTTCCTTCGTTTATTTCTCTCTTCCTTCCTTCTGTTTTTTCTTCCTTCCTCTTTCTTTCTTTCTTTCTTTCTTTCTTTCTTTCTTTCTTTCTGTCTTATTCATGGTGAGAGACAGTTTTATTTATCAAAAAATTTAATAAAATTGTTAAAGATTGTGGAATAGAATGGAATATTACATTACGATTTAAACGTTTAAAGAATATTCTTTCTTTAAATAAAATGTATACTTTTTTTTAAGACTAAAATTGGATCAGATGAGTAGAAGTATTCTAGTAAAATATGTTTAACGGACAAGATGAACAGAGAATATTAATAAATAACGTGTAATGGGAAATGATCTGAACATGTTTCTGAGAGCTAGGAGTTCATTCACAAATGACCTGGAAAACTCCTCCTTTCACGTTCCAGATAAAATAACAGCGTATGGATTTGAAATGATGAATTGTAATTCTGTCATGGACAAAAGCTTTGACACACAGAGCGTATGATCTGTTGACTGACACACACACACGACAGAGTTGTGTGGGTCAGACGGTGTTGGGTTTAAAGCTGTTGAAGTAAATGAGTTTGGACGGCATCAGAGCGTCAGTGACAGCGGCTGTCAGAGCAAACTGATATTATTCAGAGCCTGAAGCGACACTAAAATCATATCCAACGAGCTCCGCTGGAAAACTGGAGGCTATACAATACAAACCACCTGATACTAAACGGTTCTGGTCTCAGATGTCAGTGTCTTGTACTTTATCACATAGTTCATTTGGATCAAATTGACACAATCTGGTGTCAGAAAGTCATAATGAAATAATGATTTCAGAGAGCAGAAGTTTAATAACACATCAGGAGTCTGGAGTCAGAAAGTCACATAATTGCATGTTTTTGTGTTAGATTACACAAAGCTGCCGAATAATGATTTCAGAGAGCAGCCGTTTAATAACACATTAATAACACATTAATAACACATTAATAACACATTCTGATTCATGTTCTGTCAAGGTTCTCTCAAAGTTATGGACAAATGTTCTTCTAGTTTAGTCGGGTCAACACAATTTATTTGTTTTACGTCAAATTAATTTACTCTATATGTTTAACTTTATTACAATTGTTCTCAGAATGTTAAAACATTATTTATATATCGTTCATGGAACTTTTGTAAATGTTGCCACTAGTTTCGGAATGTTCAGAGAACGTTTAAAAGTAACATTATCATGTTGGCAAAATGATCGAATGGAATGTTTTCTTAACATTCACACACTAAAAAATAAATAAATAATTCTTTACCCTTCATTTGACTGAATTTTACACACAATTCAACATAAAATATAGCTGCGAGCAGCGATTGCGGGCCCAAGCCGGTGGCACCGCCACCCTGGTGCATTTAGTTGCACTAAAGGCACCGGGGTGGCGGTGTCACCGGCTTGGGCCCTCCATCGCTGCTCGCAGCTATATTTATATATATATATATATATATATATATATATATATATATATATATAAATGTAATATATATATATATATATATATATATATATATATATATCGGACAAGTAATATTCTCTGTCTTGTCACTTTAAAATATATATATATATATAAAATTCAGAGGCCGATTTTGCAAATAAATTCACATTCAAACCAAAATATCTGACTTCCTGTTGGTCAGAGCTAATGACTGTAAAATAGAAACTTGTCCGGCTCGATGAGACCAATATATGTACTGATTTTTGTAACTGTGGGTAAAAGTAACCCCCCATTTTGCCAAAAGCATTTTGAAAGTGACACAGTTATTGTTGCCAGTTGGTGGCGCTATAACTTTGACTCACAATAGTTACATCCATCTGACTGGCCTCTTACCACGAACACACTACTGAAGTTTCATCAAGATCAGTTAATGTGTGCAGAAGTTATAACACTTCGTGTCTCTCTTTTCTCGCCATAAATTCGTTTCCTCGCCACGGCCAAACCGTTCGAGATATCAAAAATCCGTCCGCAATTTAGCATCCTCAAAGTCTTGACTTCATGCACACCGAGTTTGGTGGGGATGGGATGAATTTTCTAGGAGGAGTATTTCACATTCCACAGCAAGCGTTCTCCAAACAACCCATAATAGCCGACTTCCTGTTGGGCTGGCGTAAAACTTGACCAGGGAAAAGTTGTTTGGCCCGATGAGATCTATATGTGTACCGAATTTCATATTAATTCATGCAAGCGTGTTTGATATATGGACCAAGTTTTCAGACCCCGTTTAAGGGGGCGCCGTTGAGCCCCCCTGCCACGCCCGTTTCTGAAACTTTTCACGTCTACTGGCTAATAAGTGTGATGTTATCTGTTGAGTTTCATCCAATTTCAAGTATGCTAAGAGTCTCAAAAGCATCCGAAAAGAATATTAAAGTTTGATGCGTTGCCACGGCAACAGTATCTAAGATATCAATAATCCTTTCACAGGTCTACATCTGCCATGTGTTTAAATTATACACATAAAGTTTGAAGCAAATCGGGTAAAAATAAGACGGTGATTTCAAAGCATTTTGAAAGTGACACACTTCCTGCTGCCAGTTGGTGGCGCTATAACTCTGACTCACAATAGTCACATCAATGTGATCGGCCTCTTACAATGAACACACTGCTGAAGTTTCATCAAGATCAGTTAATGTATGCAGAAGTTATAACACACTTCCTGTTTCCATTATTCGCCATAAATTAGTTATCTCGCCACGGCCAAACCGTTCGAGATATCAAAAATCCCCTGGCAATTTTTCATCCTCAATGTCTTGACTTCATGCTGACCGAGTTTGGAGGCGATTGGATGAATTCCCTAGGAGGAGTATTTCACATTCCATTGCATGCGTTTTCCAAACAACGTATAATAACTGACTTCCTGTTGGGCTTTTGTAAAACTTAGAGCACGAAAGATGTTCGGCCCGATGAGATCTATATGTGTACTGAGTTTCATATTATTACATGCAAGCGTGTTTGATATATGGACCAAGATTTCGGACCCCATTCCAGGGGGCGCTGTCGAGCCCCCCTGCCACGCCCGGGTACCAGCTTCAGTCCGGCCCTGATGGCCGTGGGTTCTGACCTGTGTGCAAAGTTTCAAGAGTTTTCGAGCATGTTAAGGGCCCCAAAAGCCCCTGAAACCTTGAAAAACAAAGATTAAATGGAATAGACAAATCCCCCCCCCCACACACACACACACAGACACAGAGAGAGAGAGAAAATTCTCCAGAAAATCCACATTCAAACCAAAATATCTGACTTCCTGTGGGTCTGAGGTTATGACTGTAAATTAGAAAGGTGTCCTGCTTGATGAGAACAATACACCTACCAAGTTTTGTGATTCTAGGAAAAACTAAGCCTCCATTTTTGACTAAAGGTGGCGCTACTGAGCCATTCCACCACGCCCGTATCTGAAACTTTGCACATGTCTACTGTATAATAAATGTGATGTGTCTGTCGAGTTTCATGCATTTTCAAGCATGTGAAGAGTCTCAAAAGCATCCAAAAAGAATATTAAAGTTTGATGCGTTGCCACGGCAACAGTATCTAAGATATCAATAATCCTTTCACAGGTCTACATCTGCCGTGTGTCTACATTATACACATAAAGTTTTAAGCAAATCGGGTAAAAATAAGAAAGTGATTTCAAAGCATTTTGAAAGTGACACACTTCCTGTTGCCAGTTGGTGGCGCTATAACTTTGACTCACAAAGGTCACATCCATGTGATCGGCCTCTTACAACGAACACACTGCTGAAGTTTCAGCAAGATCAGTTAATGTATGCAGAAGTTATAACACACTTCCTGTGTCCCATTATTCGCCATAAATTCGTTTCCTCGCCACGGCCAAACCGTTCGAGATATCAAAAATCTGTTCGCAAGAATTCATCCTCAATGTCTTGACTTCATTCACACCGAGTTTGGCGGCGATCGGATGAATTCCCTAGGAGGAGTATTTCACATTCCATTGTATGCGTTTTCCAAACAACGTATAATAACCGACTTCCTGTTGGGCTTTTGTAAAACTTAGAGCACGAAAGTTGTTCGGCCCGATGAGATCTATATGTGTACTGAGTTTCATATTATTACATGCAAGCGTGTTTGATATATGGACCAAGTTTTCTGACACCATTCCAGGGGGCGCTGTCGAGCCCCCCTGCCACGCCCCGGTGCCAGCTTCAGTCCGGCCCTGATGGCCGCGGATTCTGACCTGTGTGCAAAGTTTCAAGAGTTTTTGAGCATGTTAAGGGCCCCAAAAGTGGCAAAAAGGCAAAAAAAAAAATAATGAAGAAAAAAAAAAAAAATAATCCTTACGAAAACAATAGGGCCTTCGCCCTTTCAGGGCTTGGGCCCTAATTAGTTAAGTCAACACAATTTATTTGATTCAGGTTACATTCATTTTCTCTAGTATGTTTAACTTTATTACAATCGTCAAACTAGATTTTCTTATGTTGGTCCAACTTAATTTTAAAAAATTTTTTAATTTACATCAAAATGTTCTCAGTGTGGCGGCATTTGTGTGAAACTTCATATACTCAGAGAGACAATATCTGACGTTATTTAATAAAGCAATAAGCCACGAGAAGCTGCATATTCTGTGATTTTACCGGCTGTTCTTCTACACAACACAAACAAAATACTTTTTTTTTATTTTTTTTATAAAAACGGCAATACGATATAAAACAAGACATAATAAGTTATATTTGATAATGATAATAGTCAATTCTTCCACCAAGTAATATAGCTAACAGGTTGTTTAAGGTTAATGAACAGAAACACAGTGTCAATTAAAACAAACAAACAAACAAACAAAAATCTCCAGATTTGATAAGTTTCCCCATATAGACTCTCAGATATAACAGGTGTCTGCTCGACGAAACACGAGAAAGCGCTTTCCTCGGCCGCTAATGTGATTCTGTCGGTCACACAGGCGTGACCCCGTCTGTCACTCAGCAACAAGCTCAACCTTTTAGCATCTGCAATCATGTGCTAAGTGAATCTGTTTCCAAGGCAACCTGGGTTCCCGCTAAATTCCCAAGAGGTGTGTGCTGGTGAGCCTATTGTTTATTTCCTTTTTAATTTGATAGATATAAAAAAAGAAGAAGAAAACAATAAGGAAATATGGAGGTTGAGCATAATATTCTTTATTTTTTAAGATGACTAGCCTACTTTACCTGCAATATAGAGAATATATGATGTTTATTCATTTTTATGTACAAAAACATATGTTTAAGTGAATCGAATCAGTGTGCGAATTACTGAATAACAATTAATAATTGTTTTTTATGGAATATTGCAGTGTTTATTCTAAATGATTTATAGGTGCACATCATTATTGTGTTAATAATCTTGAATCAGAATAACAGTGACATCTCTTCTCTGATGACGAGGGCGGGGCAACCTCTCACTCTCATGAGATCCACCAATAGCAAACCACAACCATCCAATCAATTCCCCACAGACACAATCAAGCCCCGCCCACATTTGTTCTTGTTCGCGAAGCGTTTCACTCGGATACGACACTATAGGGAATTAAAGACGAGCGCAAATCTCCTGTCTATGAAGATCCTGGTTCGAGCTTTAACGAAACCTTCCAAAATTCCCTAATAATATTCCAATGTCCCTCCCTGATCAAAATCCACTCACGATCTGCCACTTTGAAACAGTTGCGCATGCGCAGAGAGAGGCGCGGAGCTGCCCGAGTGCTGAACCCCGCGCGCGCCTGTGATTTAAAGAGATGCTCCTGCACTGACACACTCGACACACACACACACACACACCGTTTCATCACAAGCAGGATTTCTCTTGTCATCTCTAATGGTGTTTCCTTCAAGCGCGGAATGATTTTGGGAGCTTTGCGGGGTTTTTCGTGGACGCGGTGCGTCTCGGTGTCGGATAAACCATGAGAATCTGGGCTGAAGTGGTTCTGGGTTCACCTGAGGAAAACTGTGCTTTAGTTCTGGAGAAAACGCGACGGGTGTTCGGGAATGACTCGCCCTTCTGTGAAACTCCTCTCAACTTTACTCGCGTGTTTGATAGGAATGCACAACTTCAGGTATGTACTTCAGTTATTACTTCCAGACGCGACTGTCAAAGCAACATTAGTCATATATTAGCTTATATATTAGTCAATATTAGCCGTATATTAGTATACATATCGTTTATAAGAGCGCTTCGGCTCGTTCTCTTGTGCGCGGATGCTGACGTGCGTTGCCATGGCAATTAAAGAATGCTCGAATGAAAATGAGAACGGCAAAGAAAACATCAAAGAAGAATCGGAAGTTACAGTTACAACCAGAGATGAGGATTCCATTCTGTTTCTGTAATGCTAAAGGAGACCGGGGCTAGTTGTCACAGGTCTAATCATAATCTAGATCGTCTTGTTGGTTCCAAACACACACAGTCAAAACGAAAATTTATTCAGACACTTACCTCCAACATTTCTCACATTATCTCAGTTTATTCGCTATAGTTTAGAGAACGGTAATGAAATATGAGCAGAACTCAGTTGATATTTGACTGGTTTTGTCCGTCCTTCTGTTAGACTGTCTCACACATGAATTATGTTGAATATCTGTCAGCTGTTAAATTTAACTACACAATTAGATAATACCAGTTTAGCTCAACCAATCACTGCTTCATTTTGTTCAGTCTGTGTGTAAAAAGAGCATTAGCAATTAAAGACAACACACTTCAGCAAAACATGATCAGCTCAAAGTGTCTTTATAAATGTCACTGTATGAAGAGTTATTGGGTGTAATATCTCACAGTTTACTTTATTCTGCTCTCCTCACTTACAGAAATGAACTATAGTGTCCTGATCACACTAGTAGAAAACTATCAAACATTATATCTGGTGTCTGAGTAATCTTTGGTTTGACTCTATACATATAAAAAGCATTTTTTGGTACCATAAAGATCCTTTAATTGAATAGTACTGAGTTTCCCCCAAATTTGAATAATCTAAAGAACCCTTTTCCCACTATAAAGAGCCTTTTGAGCATTTGAAAGGTTCCACAGATTTGAAAGGTTCTTCACGGAATAATCAATGTCAAACAAAGAACGTTTATGTTAAAAAGCATAAGGTGAAAAATTACAATGTCAAAGAAAATATCAAAAAGTCCAGTCAAACCAACGCTTGCTTTCTCTAGCAGGGCTTTAGTTTGTTGGTTTCAAAGCAAATTTGTATTATTTTTGTGAATTCTGTGGCATATTTTTGTAAAATATGTTGGTTAATAAGTAAACAAATAAAACTACTTTTACATACATTAAGTCTCTATATAATGAAGGGGAGGTATTTCTCATAAAATGTCAAGTTGTGTCACTTTTTTTATTAATTATGTTTATTTTTTGTGTGTGTGTGACAACATGCCCCACTGTGTTAAATGCCTGTTTCTTATTTCCTGGACAACAACGGTGGACATTTTTATGTATGTGTGTCTAAACAGAAACTGACATTCAAAAATAAACCTTCCCTGAAAAATATTCAGTGAAAGTGTGACAACTAGCCCCGCTGTGACAACTAGCCCCGCTGTGACAACTAGCCCCGCTGTGACAACTAGCCCCACTGAGACAACTAGCCCCGCTGTATAGCCTCATTTAATTGTTATGCAGAATATTTATTCTGTTATTTGTGTGCCTTGATACGACATTGAAAAAAAAAATCAATATTTTCTTGAATTCTACTTTATTCTATTCTAGTGATGCCCCCCCCCCCATCCCCCATCCCCCCCCCCCCATAAATTATATCCAGAACATAGAGTTTCCAGAACAGTGTTTGCAGTAGAACAGCAGTGAATGTTTACTGATGTTTACTGATGTTTACTGATGTTTACTGATGTTTAGTGAATGTTTACTGATGTTTAGTGAATGTTTAGTGAATGTTTACTGATGTTTACTGATGTTTAGTGAATGTTTACTGATGTTTACTGATGTTTACTGAATGTTTACTGATGTTTTGTGAATGTTTACTGATGTTTACTGAATGTTTACTGATGTTTACTGATGTTTAGTGATGTTTTGTGAATGTTTACTGATGTTTACTGAATGTTTACTGATGTTTACTGATGTTTACTGAATGTTTACTGATGTTTACTGATGTTTAGTGATGTTTAGTGATGTTTACTGATGTTTAGTGAATGTTTACTGATGTTTACTGATGTTTAGTGATGTTTACTGATGTTTACTGATGTTTACTGAATGTTTACTGATGTTTACTGATGTTTAGTGAATGTTTACTGATGTTTACTGATGTTTAGTGAATATTTACTGATGTTTAGTGAATGTTTACTGATGTTTACTGATGTTTAGTGATGTTTACTGATGTTTAGTGATGTTTACTGATGTTTAGTGAATGTTTAGTGAATGTTTACTGATGTTTACTGATGTTTAGTGATGTTTACTGATGTTTAGTGATGTTTACTGATGTTTAGTGAATGTTTAGTGAATGTTTACTGATGTTTACTGATGTTTAGTGAATGTTTACTGATGTTTACTGATGTTTAGTGAATGTTTACTGATGTTTAGTGAATGTTTACTGATGTTTACTGATGTTTAGTGAATGTTTAGTGAATGTTTACTGATGTTTAGTGAATGTTTACTGATGTTTACTGATGTTTAGTGAATGTTTACTGATGTTTAGTGAATGTTTACTGATGTTTACTGATGTTTAGTGAATGTTTACTGATGTTTACTGATGTTTAGTGAATGTTTACTGATGTTTACTGATGTTTACTGATGTTTAGTGAATGTTTACTGATGTTTACTGATGTTTACTGATGTTTAGTGAATGTTTACTGATGTTTAGTGAATGTTTACTGATGTTTAGTGAATGTTTACTGATGTTTAGTGAATGTTTACTGATGTTTAGTGAATGTTTACTGATGTTTAGTGATGTTTAGTGAATGTTTACTGATGTTTAGTGATGTTTACTGATGTTTAGTGAATGTTTACTGATGTTTTGTGAATGTTTACTGATGTTTAGTGAATGTTTACTGATGTTTACTGATGTTTAGTGATGTTTAGTTAATGTTTACTGATGTTTAGTGAATGTTTACTGATGTTTTGTGATGTTTAGTGAATGTTTACTGATGTTTAGTGAATGTTTACTGATGTTTAGTGATGTTTACTGATGTTTAGTGAATGTTTACTGATGTTTAGTGAATGTTTACTGATGTTTAGTGAATGTTTACTGATGTTTTGTGAATGTTTACTGATGTTTACTGATGTTTAGTGAATGTTTACTGATGTTTAGTGAATGTTTACTGATGTTTAGTGAATGTTTACTGATGTTTTGTGAATGTTTACTGATGTTTACTGATGTTTAGTGAATGTTTACTGATGTTTAGTGAATGTTTACTGATGTTTACTGATGTTTACTGATGTTTTGTGAATGTTTACTGATGTTTACTGATGTTTAGTGAATGTTTACTGATGTTTAGTGAATGTTTACTGATGTTTAGTGATGTTTTGTGAATGTTTACTGATGTTTACTGATGTTTACTGATGTTTTGTGAATGTTTACTGA
Organism: Squalius cephalus; assembly: GCA_022829025.1. Taxonomy (NCBI): domain Eukaryota; kingdom Metazoa; phylum Chordata; class Actinopteri; order Cypriniformes; family Leuciscidae; genus Squalius; species Squalius cephalus. The sequence goes on from CM040799.1 coordinate 1,029,007, forward strand.
TGTTTACTGATGTTTAGTGAATGTTTACTGATGTTTAGTGATGTTTAGTGAATGTTTACTGATGTTTAGTGAATGTTTACTGATGTTTAGTGATGTTTAGTGAATGTTTACTGATGTTTACTGATGTTTACTGATGTTTAGTGAATGTTTACTGATGTTTAGTGAATGTTTACTGATGTTTAGTGAATGTTTACTGATGTTTACTGATGTTTAGTGAATGTTTACTGATGTTTACTGATGTTTAGTGAATGTTTACTGATGTTTTGTGAATGTTTACTGATGTTTAGTGAATGTTTACTGATGTTTAGTGATGTTTAGTGAATGTTTACTGATGTTTAGTGAATGTTTACTGATGTTTAGTGAATGTTTACTGATGTTTTGTGAATGTTTACTGATGTTTAGTGAATGTTTACTGATGTTTACTGATGTTTTGTGAATGTTTACTGATGTTTACTGATGTTTAGTGAATGTTTACTGATGTTTAGTGATGTTTAGTGAATGTTTACTGATGTTTTGTGAATGTTTACTGATGTTTAGTGATGTTTACTGATGTTTTGTGATGTTTAGTGAATGTTTACTGATGTTTAGTGAATGTTTACTGATGTTTAGTGATGTTTACTGATGTTTAGTGATGTTTAGTGAATGTTTACTGATGTTTAGTGAATGTTTACTGATGTTTAGTGAATGTTTACTGATGTTTACTGATGTTTACTGATGTTTAGTGAATGTTTACTGATGTTTTGTGAATGTTTACTGATGTTTAGTGAATGTTTACTGATGTTTTGTGAATGTTTACTGATGTTTACTGATGTTTAGTGAATGTTTACTGATGTTTAGTGAATGTTTACTGATGTTTAGTGAATGTTTACTGATGTTTAGTGAATGTTTACTGATGTTTACTGATGTTTACTGATGTTTAGTGAATGTTTACTGATGTTTAGTGAATGTTTACTGATGTTTACTGATGTTTACTGATGTTTAGTGAATGTTTACTGATGTTTAGTGAATGTTTACTGATGTTTAGTGAATGTTTACTGATGTTTACCGATGTTTAGTGAATGTTTACTGATGTTTTGTGAATGTTTACTGATGTTTAGTGAATGTTTACTGATGTTTTGTGAATGTTTACTGATGTTTACTGATGTTTAGTGAATGTTTACTGATGTTTAGTGAATGTTTACTGATGTTTAGTGAATGTTTACTGATGTTTTGTGAATGTTTACTGATGTTTACTGATGTTTAGTGAATGTTTACTGATGTTTAGTGATGTTTACTGATGTTTAGTGAATGTTTACTGATGTTTAGTGATGTTTACTGATGTTTACTGATGTTTAGTGAATGTTTACTGATGTTTTGTGAATGTTTACTGATGTTTACTGATGTTTAGTGAATGTTTACTGATGTTTACTGATGTTTAGTGAATGTTTACTGATGTTTACTGATGTTTAACGATGTTTACTGATGTTTAGTGATGTTTACTGATGTTTAGTGATGTTTACTGATGTTTAGTGAATATTTACTGATGTTTACTGATGTTTAGTGAATGTTTACTGATGTTTACTGATGTTTAACGATGTTTACTGATGTTTAATGAATGTTTACTGATGTTTACTGATGTTTAGTGAATATTTACTGATGTTTTGTGAATGTTTACTGATGTTTTGTGAATGTTTACTGATGTTTAACGATGTTTACTGATGTTTACTGATGTTTAGTGAATGTTTAGTGAATGTTTACTGATGTTTAGTGAATGTTTACTGATGTTTTGTGAATGTTTACTGATGTTTACTGATGTTTACTGATGTTTAGTGAATGTTTACTGATGTTTTGTGAATGTTTACTGATGTTTAGTGAATGTTTACTGATGTTTACTGATGTTTAGTGAATGTTTACTGATGTTTTGTGAATGTTTACTGATGTTTAGTGAATGTTTACTGATGTTTTGTGAATGCTTACTGATGTTTAGTGAATGTTTACTGATGTTTACTGATGTTTACCGATGTTTAGTCATGTTTACCGATGTTTAATGAATGTTTATTGATGTTTAGTGAATGTTTAGTGATGTTTTGTGAATGTTTACTGATGTTTAGTGAATGTTTACTGATGTTTAGTCATGTTTACTGAATGTTTACTGATGTTTACTGATGTTTACCGATGTTTAGTCATGTTTACCGATGTTTAATGAATGTTTACTGATGTTTAGTGAATGTTTAGTGATGTTTAGTGAATGTTTACTGATGTTTACTGAATGTTTACTGATGTTTAGTGAATGTTTACTGATGTTTAGTGAATGTTTACTGATGTTTACTGATGTTTAGTGAATGTTTGCTGATGTTTACTGAATGTTTACTGATGTTTAGTGAATGTTTACTGATGTTTAGTGAATGTTTACTGATGTTTACTGACTCCGTGTCTCAGGATAACAGCAGGTCAAGAGAACGAGAGACTGTTCGCTCGTGAATCTTCATCTGCGATGTCGCCCTCAGATTTCCTAGACAAACTGATGGGCCGAACATCGGGATATGATGCGCGGATTCGACCCAACTTCAAAGGCAGGTTCAGTTCTGGATTACAATCTCCTGAATGTGAATCAGTCAAACATTCTGATGCTGCTTTCAGACATCAAGAGTTTCAAAACGTGTAATTTAAAGTGTAATTTATTCCTGTGATCAAAGCTGAATGTTCAGCATCATTACTCCAGTCTTCAGTGTCACATGATCCTTCAGAAATCACTCTAATATGATGATTTGATGATCAAGAAACATTTATGATTATTATCAGTGTTGAAAACAGTTCATATGAAAAAGGATTTTCATTTTCATTCAATGAAAATTTCAATTTTCAAAATAGAAACAGAATCTTTTGTAACATTATAAATGTCTTTACTGTCACTTTTGATACATTTAATGCGTCCTTGATGAATAGAATAAATAAATAAAAATACTGACCCCAAACCTTTGAACGATAGTGATAGAAATATATAATTATGTAATTATTTACTCACCCTCATGATGTCTTTCCAAATCCATATGCTGTTATTTATTTCTGTGAAACAGAAAAGATTTTTTTTAAGAATGTTCAATGTAGGTAAATATAGACTTATATTTTCATACATATTTTCCCTAACTTGCTTTAATGATTTATTTAGTGCAACAAATACAACCATAATGTAAATGTAAAATAATGTAAAACTTTTTTTTCATATAACACTGATTTTTTGTTCAATTACAGCAACAAGAATTTTGGATGAAATGTTCATAATTTATTAAATTAATGTCACAATGCATTCCTTCCTTTCATTATGCAAAATATAATTTATTAGTTTTGGGTGAAATGTGACCGGGACAGATTATTAACAGATTCACTTTTCGTTTGTTTTGTTTTAAACGAAAAACCCACACAAAAGGTCTAGTTTATTATCACAGATTAATGCATGAACTAACATGAACCAACAATAAGCAATAACATTTGTAAAGCATTTAGGATATTTTTTAATGACTCTACAAATTTGATCAAACCATCAAAATATAAGGAAAACATTTGATATTTTTAAATATGAGGGAAGAACAAACACTAAACTTGGTGATGGTGAACAAAATTATGTCAAACTACAGATAAATGTTTTATTTTACGATGCAAAAAAATGCACAGAGAAACAAAAAGCCGAGAGGAAAAAGCAAACATTGACTACAACATAATCAGTTATTAATATTTGGTTGATTCTCTCATTTTTGCATGTGTTCATAATTTCTTTGCCTGGACAAAAATGCTGTTGCACGATTCGTCATGTTTCATTGCGTTATTATCACTAATAAAACAAGCACAACTACACAATATGACTACATAATCTATAATAATATTTGAATAAAGGGTGAAGATGATGTTGAGTTAAGATTAATAAATACTGTAGAGGTGCTGTTCATTAATGAAACTTTATTGTAAAGTGTTCCCAAACACACCATAAAAGCATCATTGCAGTAATCCGCACAGCTATACTCCACATTCATCTGCCCATGCAATATTGAAGGTTACTGGAAGCTGGTGGGACTTTGGTTAAAGTATAAAAAAATTTATCAAACCAGAGGACAGGCTAAAGAACACAGTGGAGTTCTTCTGATGTATTATTTAAAGAGGATATTACAAATATTGATGCTGTTTTTGAGCTCTAGAACAGGTTTTCCTGCTTGAATGTTGATTATTCTCCTCATATTCTCCATTGTTGCGGCTCCTCTCTTCCCAGTCTGTCAGTAACGCTCTGTTTACTTCCTATCTCTATGAAGCCCCTCCTCCTGAAAGCACACTGTGCTCTGATTGGTCGGCTGAAGCAGTGTGTTGTGATTGGTCGAGCGCTTTGAGTGTGTTTGGGAAATGTCCCGCCCCTTTCCATAACCGCCAGTTTAACACACTACTAACTAACTCAACCAGGCCCCGCCCCTTTATTCTGCGCATTAATTATTATAATGAGGAATATTGTGACGTGTTCGTTCCCGGAAGAAACTCAAGACTACAATGGAGGCGTTTCAGGGAGTTCAGAAACACTGATATAGAGAAGAACTCACTTTTTAATGCTCAAACAGCAACATTACACACTAAAGACAGATGAAAACTTTAAAAATCAATATAAGACCCCTTTAAGACTAGTGAAAGATGTCTTCAACTGGTTCTTTAGGGTCGTGATGTTTGATCCACCGCTGAACATCAGAGACAGTGAAGGTTCTGGAAAGCAACTTTGTTTCTTGTTGTAATGGAGGGACTTTTTGATGCTCAAACATCAACACTACACACTGAACACAGATGAACATGAGGAAGAAGCAGAACTCTTCCTCACACACACACACACACACACACACACACACACACACACACACACACCTGGCTTTAGTTGTTGCTATTAAAGTTGAATCTGACTATGTCTGTCACAGGCGAGCGGCCGCTTCTGTACTTTTGGCATGGATGAATGTTTGAGTCAAGTCACCTTTATTTATACAGTGCTTTCTACAACACAGAGTGTTTCAAAGCAGCTTCACAGAGACAACAGGAGAATAATGCAACAAAGTCTGTTTCCAGAAGAAACTAGCGTCACAGTCCAGCTGAAGCCCAGGAGTGATTAAAATGCAATCTTGTTAGAAAACATTCATGAGGTTCAGAATACCTCAGAGGCGCATCTAAAGCAGTATTTTTAGTAACCTGCACCTAGAGTACTTTAATAAACTCCTTTCATGATTTTCAACAAGAATGACAGACTGTATATGATCTAGATTAGCGGAGAGATATTCACTGAAAAGAGTTTGGTGTGGAAACAAGTTTCACTTAAAAAAACAGCAAGTAACACTTTGAATTACATGTGAAATTATGTAGAAAAACTAGTATTTTCCAACGATAACTTCGAAAATATTTTTTTACAGTACATTATCATGATCATTTTTAAATAGATATTTACTGTTTTGCATTAAACTTTAATGATTGTTCTCTTGAAATTATGTTTCTTCTGATTGAGAGAAAAAAAAAACTTTCAAACGGTTTTAAAAAAACATTCAGAGCAATATTATTATTTATAAATTAATATTTCCATTGATTTGTTTATCAGAAGCTTTAATGTGAAGTGACTTACAAATGAGAGATAAAACAAAGTTATTGATTAAAGAGGCAGAAACATGAGATGCTTTAATACAAGCCTCAAAAACAAACTCTTCAGAAGATCAAAGTGAAGCACAGAACATTGATATGAATTATTTTAGTTACACTAAAACAAAACCATTTGTTAAATTATTCAGCGGTGATGCATTAAATGTATCAAAAGTGACAATATAATGTAACATTTATAATGTTACAAAAGATTCTATTTAAAATAAATGCTGTTCTTTTGAACTTTCTATTCATCATAGAATCCTGAATCCTCAGTTTTCATTAAAAAAAAAAAAAAATTTCAACACTGATAATAATCATAAATGTTTCTTGAGCATCAAATCCTCATATTAGAGTGATTTCTGAAGGATCATGTGACACTGAAGACTGGAGTAATGATGCTGAACATTCAGCTTTGATCACAGGAATAAATTACACTTTACTGTATATTCACATAGACAACAGATGATTTACATTATAATAATATTTCACTGTTTTTACTGTATTTTTGATCAAATTCTGATCAAGAAAAGCTTAATTTTGAATGGTTGTATGTGTCAGCTATAGGCTTGAATGGTGAATTTTGTCTTAATATGTTGCAGTTCTTTGGTTTGTAACATCATGTGTTCCTGCAGGTCCACCTGTGAACGTCACGTGCAATATATTCATCAACAGCTTCGGCTCAGTGACGGAGACGACTATGGTGAGTGTGTATCTGTGGTTTACGCCTTTACTTTGCTAAAACACAAACGGACAGGAGTATTGCCTCTGAACTCAACATGACATTAGCTCATTCAAAGGTGCAAATTTAACTAAGTCGGAATATGGCATAAAATCATAGACTGTAAAAACATATGGGCGTAGTGTCCGTGACGTCACCCGTAGGTTTCCGAAGACCGTTTCTGAAGCCTAAAGTGGGCGTGGCCGACCGTCGCCATCTTGGCAGCGCATCACTCCCGAATTTATTTATTTTTACAGTCAGACAGCGAGCTGAGGTAACGTGACGGCTAACAGACAGCAGACAAACGGCTAATGATGACTAATGACCACAGCCGCGGGAATCCACCTGTCACTCAAAAGTGGACACACCCTTAATTATGCAGAAATTTAAGGCTTAATATAATTTAAACGGATGAGTTATAAAAAAATTCACCCCCCTCACAGTCGTCATGAAGAGCAGAATTAGCTATATAGACCAAAGCCACTTTTTGCTCCAGGCTGTAAACGTGTGTTTTTCTGCTGTAAAGTTGGGCGTTTTAACATGGGGGAGATGCAGATTTGACTCACTTCTGCAGCCGGTCTCTAGTGGCCAGTCGATGAACTGCAGTTTAATTCACTTCCGTGTTGTTTTCAAGAGAGAGATAGGGAGGTTGCCGCTTGCATAAAACACTTGTGAATAAAGCAGCGTTTCCATCCCATGTGTTCAAGAGAACAAAATCGACACTTGCTGGGAAATTGGTGCAAAATATCAGTAATAAATTGTAAGTTTCTTAAATATGGCTGTTTCTCCCTCCATCATAAACGAGTGTCTCGGAGCGGCAGACGAAACTCAGTAAACGCTGTCGTGTTCTCTAGCGTTCGGATGCTGGTGTTCGGGAACACACTCGTGTGTGTGAGAGACGCTTCTGGAGGGAATTACACCAAATCATTCTCATCACACACTTCGACTTTCAGAAACACCAAACCAACATTAGAGACGCTGCGATGTGATTGGTCCACTGCTTACTCCAGTTATCCAATCACAGCCTCCGCTGAGGCGAAGTCACATGAGGTTATTGTTAGCCTAGAAATCTAGACGCACCCTAGCGGCAGCAAAATGTATTTTCTTCCAGGGCAGTCTAGCAACTCTCCGTTGACTTTCGAGCTGTAAAAACCTAAATTGGGTCAGGTTAATCACGTCGTGTATAGAGTAGGCGGGGCGGGCTTAACATAATGACGACAGAGTTGCGATGGTTCCCTGCTACTTGAAAACAAAGAATGGAGGCTGCTGCTGGAGAACAGTCTTTCGAATCAGCTTTGGCCGCGACTCTGGAGGACTTGGAGTTTTTCTTTGAGAAAAGAGCAAAGAACGGCACTTAAGTCATTCTTAAAAAAGGAAGATGAGTTCGTAGTTTTGCCGGCAAGATTCAAAAGTTGAATCTATCAACTAACGTCAGCTCCGCTGTTGGGAAAACGCTCTGGTTGGTTGAAGCGCTGTCCTATTGCGTGCCGAGGGAATTTGAAGGACAGCCGTTTATCCGCCCCTCGGATTGAGCCGTGTCTGTGGAGAGTTGCCAGACCCAATATCTTGATGCTTGCCAGGCTAGGTTATTGTTGCACATTGTGGGATTTATTTAATAAATGTTTTTCCAACAATTGTTTCCAGTTTTTTGTTTTTGTTTTAATTTATGCACGTTTCCACACTGTAAAAAGTGTTCAGTTCACTTAACTTAAAAAAAATTGAAGACACCTGTTGCCTTATAATTATTAAGTAGCCTAAATAAACTTAATGCTTAATCAAAAAAAAATTAAGTAATGTGGAATTGTCAAGTTCACAAAACTTAATTTTTTCAATTAAGCATTAAGTTTATTTACTTAATAAGGCAACGGGTTTACTACATTTTTTTAAGTAAGTGAACTGAACACTTTTTACGGTGCATCCAGCATTTCTTTTTTATACAATATCCCAAATTTGCATGAAAATAGTTGGATGGAAACACGGCTAATGTGTGTTCAGTGTGAACAGTTTGTATGATAATTATGAAATGCATGAATCTCTGCTTGGCATGAAGACACGACGACTCGAACTCTCAATATCTGAACATATCAACATCGCTGGTTACTCCAGTTATCCAATCACAGCCTCCGCTGGGGCAGTCACATGAGGTCATTGAGGGATTTATTCAGTAAATATGAGTCCATCGTAGTTTATGCTCGTCTTCTTATCGAATAAAAAGTCATTTTTTATGCACATTTTTTGAATTTATGCTTTTCCATCCACTTTTTTGTGTGCAATATCCCAAAACGAACATAAAAATAGGTGGATGGAAACATGGCTAAACTCTCAATTTACTAGTACTAACATGTTTTTTTTTTTTGCAATTGTCTTCATAAAGTTTAATCAGAATGTACTTCTCAATAAACTGGATAAAATCCAATTAAATCCCACTTACATTTGGAAATGAGCAAGATTGTGGAAACGGTTAATCGAGACTCTACTAACTTTGTTCCAAATCATTCCCCAGACGTTTCCCGTTCAATATGTTTTGTTTTAATTAGTCAAACGGCAAACGATCCTCTCGATTCGCTAGCAGGCCTGCAATTCAGATTGATTAGTTTAATGTTTGGAGATATTCAGACGCTTCAGGGGTAAACAATTCCCAAATCTGGAGTCAAGCCTCATTTTTCTTTTCCAAGGAATATTATTTAGCCCAAAATCCCAACATCTCAAGTGGATATCCAGCACAAACAAGAGAGAAGCTGCTTTGATCAAATGCTAATTTTGTTTACATGTTTTAGAGCAACCAATCATTAATGAACAGTACAGAGAAATTAAAATGAATTCGGACAAAAGCGACAGTGTTTTAGCATTGACGCTGTAAAAAATGATTTTGCACAGATTACTGGAGTAAGTATTTATACTTCAAAATGTTATATTTAATTCAATGTGTTGTTTGCCTTTTTTTACTATCAATTTCTGAGCAAAAAATGTTTATTGTATCCAAATGATAAACAAATGTAAAAACTACTCATTTATACCAGTAATTTAAAACACACACACCCTTTTTATGTTTTGATGAGTACATTATTTATCTTGGTTATTATATACGCAGCTAATTAACTTGGCTGAATCTTTTTGTAATGTTACAATATGCTCGAGTGGAACAAAAGGTCTTGCTAATTCATTCATTCAACACAGTTTTCAAAGAGCTTCATCTCATGAAAACCTTGAAGGAATTTCTATGGCTAAACTTTTAACAAAAACACACAGAAATGTTTATAAAGTCACTGAATGGCTTTGCAATGCACGTTTAAATCATGTCGTTCGTTCAGAGAAGAGGAACAATTTTAGCAATGCATGTTTTGTTATTGATGGCGGTCTTTCATGAAATGTCGTGCTTGAAAGCACAAATGCTGTTAGAGGCTTTTATTTTACCAGAAGGTCTGCTGATCTTCTGTCTGCATGCCAGCCATGAAGCGTCTCTTGGGTGTTTTCTGAATCACAAAGTCAACATGAAAGTATAGCTGCAAGCAGCCGTTAATGGGCCAAGCACAAAGAAGGCACGATAAGTCATGCTAGCATAGCTGGGAGCATCAGACCAGCTGCAATAATGAGAAATGAAATACGTACGGATTATTTCAGGCAGAATGGCTGAAAAATCACAAATACAGTCACTAGTCATATGATTTAATGGTTTATCACTTCCGACCAATAGGTGGCGCTGGGACCAAATTGATGTCTTGTGCTCGGAGTGAGGTGACAATGACACATGCAAAGTTTGGTGTCAATATACCAAATCATTGCAGAGAAAAAGCCTCAGTTGGTTTGGCATCATGCCATCAACTTTGTTGATGCTGTATACGAAAACTATATAGACACGAAATCCATACATTTTTGCCGGCATGGATCTGAAGATGATCTGACTCGAATTCGATGAAAATCGGACCAACGGTCTAGGAGTTCGAAAACGTACGTTTTTAAAGGAAATCAAAATGGCGGACAGGAAGTTCGGCCGACTATGGCAAAATTGGTATCAATGTTCTCGGCAAGACCAGTTTCATTACAATAGGCCAATTTAATAAAAAGTTATTATAATTTTTGGAAATTTCTTTATATCTTTTGACCAAAAGTTGGCGCTGTCCCGGAATGTTTTGAGGGCTGTCAGGGCATGGTGCCGAAGACATGTTCCGAGATTCGTAACGATACGCCAAAAAAATCGAACGTTCATAAAATAGCATTCTTTTTAAACGCATTGTAAAAAATGGCCGACGCCCAAAATTGTTGATATGGGAAAGTTGGGCGTTGTTCGACTCGATGCTGCACCGAATCTAAAGAGACTAAAAATAAACACATTAGAAGTTATTAGCAAAAAGAGCCATTTTTCATATCTCCTGACCACTAGGTGGCACTGTGCCGAAACTGTGCAGGTAGCCTCAGGTCATGGTTGTCCAAACGCACACCAAGTTTGGTCAGAATACGTTAAAGCGTTGCGGAGATATAACCTTGCGTCCATTATGGCGTGTTAATTCTTCGTCAAATTTGTTCGTACATTATTCAAGAACGGTTTGACGAATCAATTTGAATTAAATAACTTTTTGCTGGCATGATTTGAAGATGATCTGACTCGAATTTGATGAAAATCAGACCAACGGTCTAGGAGGAGTTTGAAAAAGTAGGTTATTAAAGAAAATCAAAATGGCGGAGTCCGAAAAAGTAGAATTTAGTTTCTAGCCTTTATGGTTCAGAAGTTATGAGCATAAACGTGAGTGCAAAATTTTGACAGTTGGTGGCGCTAGAGGGATTGAGTTACAGACTGCAAATTTGGTATGGTGACAGTTCAGACTGTCCTCTATCAGTGTGCCAAAGTTCATAACTTTCCTGCAAGCGGTTCTATAGACTTCAAGAGCGGAAGAAGACTAATAATGGGAACACTAACGATTACAATAGAACTGCTGCTCGGCCCCTAATTAAAAATGACCCCATTTACTTCCATTCTAGTTAGACTGAAGGCTGAATATCATTTAATTCCTCCACTATAAGCACAAATGACCTTCAGCTTCATGCACTCTTAAATATAAAGGGGTTTTCGCAGTAAGAACCATTTCTGGTTCCCCGAAGAAGTGAGCCGTTCTTAAAAGGTTCCACGGACGTTAAAGGATCTTCACTGATGCCAATAATGACCCTTTATTTCTAAGAGTGTGTGAAGGTCAGAGCAAACGCACAGTCAAACCACAATTTATTCAGACACCTTCAACATTATCAGTTTATTCGCTATAGTTTAGAGAACGGTAATGAAATATGAGCAGAACTCAGTTGATATTTGACTGGTTTTGTCCGTCCTTCTGTTAGACTGTCTCACACATGAATTATGTTGAATATCTGTCAGCTGTTAAATTTAACTACACAATTAGATAATACCAGTTTAGCTCAACCAATCACCAAGCAATGCTTCATTGTGTTCAGTCTGTGTGTAAAAAGAGCATTAGCAATTAAAGAAAACACACTTCAGCAGAACATGATCAGCTCAAAGTGTCCCAATCATTTTTAGTCCCATATTTCACTGGTAGTCTCTGGATGAAGAGTTTTTGGATAATAACTGGTTTGGCTGTACGTGTCTCAGGACTACAGGGTGAACATCTTCCTCCGGCAGAAGTGGAACGACCCTCGACTGGCGTACAGCGAGTATCCGGACTCGTCTCTGGATCTGGACCCGTCCATGCTGGACTCCATCTGGAAACCAGACCTGTTCTTCGCCAACGAGAAAGGAGCCAATTTCCACGACGTCACGACGGACAACAAGCTCCTGAGGATCTTTAAAGACGGAACCGTCCTGTACAGCATCAGGTATGAAGATCTCAGCGCTTTAATCTACCTGATCATATTTGATGCGCAAAATGCCTTTAAATGATCAAAACACTCAATCTCTCCAGTCCTCCTGTGTCTGACTGATAGTTTCCACTGTTTTATCAGGTAAAAGGTAATACGTATTATTAAATATGTTTGATTAAATACGTATTAAGATTATTTCAGGCAGAATGGCTTAAAAATCACAAATACAGTCACTAGTCATATGATTTAATGGTTTATCACTTCCGACCAATAGGTGGCGCTGGGACCAAATTGAGGTCTTGTGCTCGGAGTGAGGTGACAATGACACATGCAAAGTTTGGCATCATGCCATCAACTTTGTTGATGCTGTATATGAAAACTATATAGACACGAAATCCATACATTTTTGCCGGCATGGATCTGACGATGATCTGCCTCGAATTTTATGAAAATCGGACCAACGGTCTAGGAGTTCGAAAACGTACGTTTTCAAAGGAAATCAAAATGGCGGACAGGAAGTTCGGCCGACTATGGCAAAATTGGTATCAATGTTCTCGGCAAGACCAGTTTCATTACAATAGGCCATTTTAATAAAAAGTTATTATAATTTTTGGAAATTTCTTTATATCTTTTGACCAAAAGGTGGCGCTGTCCCGGAATGTTTTGAGTGCTGTCAGGGCATGGTGCCGAAGACATGTTCCGAGATTCGTAACGATACGCCAAAAAAATCGAACGTTCATAAAATAGCATTCTTTTTAAACGCATTGTAAAAAATGGCCGACGCCCAAAATTGTTGATATGGGAAAGTTGGGCGTTGTTCGACTCGATGCTGCACCGAATCTAAAGAGACTAAAAATAAACACATTAGAAGTTATTAGCAAAAAGAGCCATTTTTCATATCTCCTGTCCACTAGGTGGCACTGTGCCGAAACTGTGCAGGTATCCTCAGGTCATGGTTGTCCAAACACACACCAAGTTTGGTCAGAATACGTTAAAGCGTTGCGGAGATATAACCTTGCGTCCATTATGGCGTGTTAACTCTTCGTCAAATTTGTTCGTACATTATTCAAGAACGGTTTGACGAATCAATTTGAATTCAATAACTTTTTGCTGGCATGATTTGAAGATGATCTGACTCGAATTTGATGAAAATCAGACCAACGGTCTAGGAGGAGTCTGAAAAAGTAGGTTATTAAAGAAAATCAAAATGGCGGAGTCCGAAAAAGTAGAATTTTGTTTCTAGCCTTTATAATTTTATAATATAATTTTTGGAAATTTCTTTATATCTTTTGACCAAAAAGCGCTGTCCCGAAATGTTTCATTATCAGGTAATTATCAGGTAAAAGGTCTTTAATTGTACAAACGTCCTCCTTCAGCTCGTGCTTCACGAGTCTTTAAATCTGCTCTGATTTTTATCAAGTAATTCTCCTTGTTTGATCAAATGACACAATTGAAAAAAATATATTTTATGAAATGGAACCCATTACTGAACCAAAATACAGTATAAAAGAAAGAGTCTGCATGTGTGTTATCAGTATAGCTGATACTTACATAAAATGCATATAAATATTAATATCTGGTAATAGTATGTCTTAGTCAGATGATATTTAATACTTAGTTTTATGATCAAATCTCTGTAGTTTTAAAATATATAATGCAATGATGATCGAGAGACGAACAAATAAACCTTCCTCAAAAGCCTGATATATTTGATACTCATGATATTTATAATAAATGATGTGTCTGGATAATTAAGTAAACCTCACTTATAAATATAATAGTATATAACAATATAACGATATTAAAGTTTTAGAGTAACACAAACCAAATAACATCACATAATTCGTCAAATCCATTGCTAATACTGATAATCAAGCGGTTTATTCTTTAACTCTCGGCACTGATCAGATATGAAGACATTATTAATAAACATTATTATTATTAATCACGTCGCATAAAAAGAGCGCAGTCATTATAAATTAAAGCTGACTTCAACACCTCGCAGTGTTAGAAGAAGATGAAGAAATCACACACACACACACACACACACACACACACACACAGACACACACGCACGCACGCACGCACACACACGCACACACACAGACAAACACACACAGACAAACACACACACACACACACACACACAGACACACACACACACACACACACACACACACACACACACACACACAGACAAACACACACAGACAAACACACACACACACACACACACACACATGCACGCACGCACGCACGCATGCACACACACACACACTGACAAACACACACACACACACACACACACACACACACACAAACACACAGACAAACACACACACAGTGAGAGCAAGAGTCGGAGTCTGATATTGTAAACATGTATAAAATGTAATGATTGAAATAAATGGAAAAAACAAGGTCATAATTGAATAAAGTTTTTTGGGGGATTGTCAATTTAAAGGAATTAAATAATTAAAGGATCAAAATGATTTAAGGAAATACAGAAAAATAAATAAGAACAGCACAAGAGGTTCTAGGTCTAATTGTAGTTGTGAAGTAACTATTTGCAAAAAAATATTTTATTTTAAAACATGCACACATTCATGTCTGATGATTCTTGTTTCGTCACATTCATTTATGAATCACATGAAAAAATTACTAAATTTGATTTGCAGTTTGTAGTTTTTGCCTGAAAGTAGTTTGTATCACTTGATATTACTGTCATATATTAGTTTTGCCCTTTGCAAAAATTGCCATTGAAATAAAATTAATACAATAAATATATATATATATATTTTTTAATTGATTTTTATTTTTTTTAAGTTAAATTATAGAAATTATATATTGAAATTATAGTTTTGAATATAGTAATTATATGAAAAACTATAATTACTAAAACTGATATAAATATATATTTTAAAAAATGAATAAAAATGACAATACCACATAAAAAATAAATGTTAATTAAAACTATTAATTAATACTACAAAAGTCTATAAATAATACTAAAATAACTCTGGACCACAATGATTTTTTTTATTGTTTTATGTAAGCCTACGTTTTTAAAATAAAGTTTTAAATTCTAACATAAACTATTCATAAAGCGTTCTGATTGTGCTCTACTGTAAATAATTTTTATTTTTCATATTTTTCATTTCACTTCTAATTCAGTGTCACTTGCTGTTAGCTTTCTTGTAATGATTTGTGAAGTGTCATCAGGTTTATCTCTCAAACACGCTTTCTTCTTCTGCTCTTCAGGGGATTTCAGTCGCTCTGATTGTAAGTCCACACGCGTCTGGAGAAACACAGAATCTCTGTTACCTTCTGTTGTGAAAATAAGCTGATATGACGCTGTCCTAGTTTTCATAAATGATGGTCTATTTATATAAATCTGCACACATCAGCTCCTCGTCAGTGTCTGAATTCATGCATAAGTCATGGTGTCGCTTCAGCTTCCAGGCGACGCTTCATATAGATCTCACATGTGGACCTTCAGCCCGTTGGACCCCATTGAAGTCCATTATACAGAGAAAAATCCTGGAACGTTTTCCTCAAAAACCTTCATTTCTTTTCCACTGAAGAAAGAAACACGTGAACATCTCGGATGACGTAAATTATCAGGAAATTTTAATTCTGAAGTGAACTAATGCTTTAACTGCATTGAACTAACATTTACAAATTCGTTTCGTAATTGATGAATTGTTGGACTGAATTGAATCAACAATGAATTGATCCGAATCTGTTTAGAGCGGCATCACTGATTCTGTTCATCACTGCCTTCACTGCAAAAAATGCTTTTTTTCTTACTCAGTATGTTTGTCTTGTTTCCAGTCCAAATATCTAAACATTCTTAAATCAAGATGTATTTACTAAAGTAATAAAATGCCATAAGATATTGTTTTCTGGGGGGAAAATCTAAATGAAGTGAGTTTTTGCTTAAAACAAGCTAAATGATCTGCCAATGGGGAAAGAAAAATAAGCTTAATTCAAATGGAAAAGAAGATTATTTCTCTTACCGCTTTGGCAGATCATTTAGCTTGTTTTAAGCAAAAACTTTATTATTATTATTATAGACATAATGTCTAATGGCATTTTACTCATCTAGTAAATGTCGCTTGATTTAAGAATTTTTAGATATTTGGACTGGAAACAAGACAAAAATAATGAGTAAGAAAATCCTTTTTCGCAGTGTTGACTGTGTCCCGTTGTTCACAGGTTGACGTTAATCCTGTCCTGTCCGATGGATCTGAAGAACTTCCCGATGGACGTCCAGACCTGTACGATGCAGCTGGAGAGCTGTGAGTGCCTCAGGAGTGTCTTTATCTCTCTCTCTCTCTAGTAACCACCCAGAACACCATAGCAACACCCTAGCAACCACCCAGAAAACCCTAGCAACTGCATAGCAACAAGCTAGCAACCACCCAGAAAACCCTAGCAACCGCATAGCAACACCCAGAAAACACTAGCAACCGCATAGCAACACCCTAGCAACCACCCAGAAAACCCTAGCAACCACACAGAAAACCTTAGCAACCGCATATCAACACCCTAGCAACCACCTAGAAAACCCTAGCAACCGCATAGCAACACCCTAGCAACCACCCAGAATATCTTAGCAACCACCCAAAACACCTTAGCAACCACTTAGCAACCACCCAGAACACCTTAGCAACACCCTAGCAACCACCCAGAAAACCCTAGCAACCGCATAGCAACGGCCTAGCAACCAGCCAGAAAACCCTAGCAACCGCATGGCAACACCCTAGCAACCACCCAGAATATCTTAGCAACCACCCAAAACACCCTAGCAACCACCCAGGATACCCTAGCAACCACCTAGCAACACCATACCAACCAGCCAGAATACCCTAGCAACCACTTAGCAACCACCCAGAACACCTTAGCAAGCCACTAGAAACAGCCTAGCAACCGAGTGGCGAGTGTTGCCACGGCAAGCACCACTCACATTTTCTTCAGGAAATGTACGTTCTGGCTCTGAATCCGTGTTTCTGTTCTCCAGTCGGATACACCATGAACGACCTGATATTCGAGTGGCTGGATCAAGGTCCGGTTCAGGTGGCTGATGGTCTGACTCTACCACAGTTCCTCATCAGAGACGAGAAGGACCTGGGCTACTGCACCAAACACTATAACACAGGTCAGAAGACACACACTCATGACTGATCCTGGACCAGAGTCTGTTAAACATCGACTAGTGCGATCACAGGAGCATTCAGATCTGAGCCGTTGTCATGTATTGATATGAAACAGTCTTTTAAACCACACAGTGTCATTATTTCTGCCTTACAATAATCCACATGATCACAGAAGCACTGGATAAAGGTTTATAGTGATAGACACTGATGTGAGCCGTTGCTGGTGTTCAGGGAAGTTCACGTGCATCGAGGTGAAGTTCCACCTGGAGAGGCAGATGGGGTATTACCTGATCCAGATGTACATCCCCAGCCTCCTCATCGTCATCCTCTCCTGGGTCTCCTTCTGGATCAACATGGATGCGGCTCCGGCCCGGGTCGCGCTCGGCATCACCACGGTCCTCACCATGACGACCCAGAGCTCGGGGTCACGGGCCTCGCTGCCGAAGGTCAGACCCGTCACTCACTTCACAGCCAGAAATATGAGGGTCTGGAACAATACACACAGAGGTCTTTATTCCTCTATTGGTCTGTATATCCCAGTGAAACGCCTCTCGAACGAGATCAGATGTGGGCGGGGCTTGATTGTGTCTGTGGGGATTGATTGATCAGACTCGTTACTCACTTCACAACGGGGTTTGTCCATATTTGACCCAAAATTGGGTTAAAACAACCCAGCATTTTAGAGTGTATATTTGAACCGACTTGATTCCTGCAGAATATGAACGGATCAAACTGTGAGAATATTCCTGATGTCTCGTTTTTCTTCAACACGTTGTTTATTGATGGTCTTTTTATATTGTTATCAGTCGTGTTTGTGACGGTGGTAAATTAATTTGCTCCGACATTAAAGTCAGCATGAAACGTTAGTTGCGATCATCTTCTCTCCTCTATTGGTCCGTATATCCCAGTGAAACGCCTCTCGAACGAGATCAGATGTGGGCGGGGCTTGATTGTGTCTGTGAGGAATTGATTGGATGGTTGTGGTTTGCTATTGGCTGATCTCATGTGAGTGACAGGTTGCTCCGCCCACATCATCAGAGAAGAGATGCTGCAAGAGGAACTTATTCTGATTCAACATTATTAACACAACAATGATGATATACTGTATACAATTGATATATCGTTTACACATCATTATTGCTTTAATAATCCTGAATTAGAATAACTGTCATATATTTTTAAATTAATAAAACGAATTCTATATTCAGTAAACGGTGAATTAAATACTAGAATGTCATTTAAAATAAAAACACCAGTTATTCTCAACATCAGGATCCTCCGTGTTTCTCCAGTAATGTAAATGAGAGATCCAGTTTATGCAGATGAATCACCGCATCATCAAGAGTTGCGTGACGTCAGCGACTATTAATATCAAAAGGAAAGAGTCCCGATTCACAACAACAGAAGCTGGAACACAATTATCAGGGAGATTCGCTTTTCTGTTCCAGAACACATAATGCAGATGACCTTTCCTGAGAGAAGCGGCTCTCGGAAACACATCTTTGAACTTCAGCTTCAAACTCATCGAGTTATGATAATCTCATACTCACATTATTATGTGGAAATGAAAGCGCTCATTAATAGACAGCCAATAATCCTATAATCCCCGCTCCTGCTTTATTGCTCTAATGACGGCTGTTGTTTTCTCCGGCAGGATCATGTGACTCCGTATGTAAATCAGCGAGAGCGTTAGTGTGTCGCTCTCTTTAACCTGATAGATATAATGAACATCGGCAGTTCATATAGTAAACCTAGAAATAAGTGATAATTCATGCATTTTCAGGTTTTGTTTATTTAAAGTTGGACTTTTCTGCGGCTTATTCATGGGAATTAGAGCTGGTAAAATATTGATCAGTGTAATAAAACTTCAAATTATCCATTATTGGTAAATTTGATTAATTTCTGTGCATTAGATCGAACTGTGTGTGTTACTATTTCAGTATATTAAAATGTAAAAAAAACAACAACCTTGTTTTAATATTAAATGTTCTACTTAAAAATACATAATTGTAAAATTAAATAAGCATAATTTAATGGTGAAGGCTATGTGATGATGTGGGGCTATTTTAATTCCAAAGGCCAAGGGAACTTTATTAACTTTAAAAAAAAAAAAAAAAAAAAAAAAATTAAAAATAAAAATCTGCCTGCCTCTATGGGAATTTAACATAGGGGTGTCCAAACTTATGCACCCTGTATTTTAAGGAAGAACATTTATTTATTTACGATACATTATTCATTCACAAAGAAAATTGGTGTCCTTAAAGGTTGGATTTTTCCTAATTTTTTAAATTAAGGCATTAAGTTCAGTTTCCAAAAGATGATTTTTTATTCCTCTTTTTAGTCAACTTTAGTATGGGTGTCTAAACTTATGCATAGCACTGTATATATATATATATATATATATATATATATATATATACATATACACACATACATACATATTAAAATATATTAATACATATTTTACAATTATATATATAATATTATAAAGTATAAAAATATTATTATAAATATATTCATATATATATAATAAATAAATATATATAATATTTATTTTATAATATTTTATAACTGTATGAAAAAACCCCCACATAATATCTATAATTTTATACATAAAAATTATATTTACATAAAAAAAAAAAAATAAAAAAAAATATATATATACACACTCACCTAAAGGATTATTAGGAACACCATACTAATACTGTGTTTGACCCCCTTTCTCCTTCAGAACTGCCTTAATTCTACGTGGCATTGATTCAACAAGGTGCTGAAAGCATTCTTTAGAAATGTTGGCCCATATTGATAGGATAGCATCTTGCAGTTGATGGAGATTTGTGGGATGCACATCCAGGGCACGAAGCTCCCGTTCCACCACATCCCAAAGATGCTCTATTGGGTTGAGATCTGGTGACTGTGGGGGCCATTTTAGTACAGTGAACTCATTGTCATGTTCAAGAAACCAATTTGAAATGATTCGAGCTTTGTGACATGGTGCATTATCCTGCTGGAAGTAGCCATCAGAGGATGGGTACATGGTGGTCATAAAGGGATGGACATGGTCAGAAACAATGCTCAGGTAGGCCGTGGCATTTAAACGATGCCCAATTGGCACTAAGGGGCCTAAAGTGTGCCAAGAAAACATCCCCCACACCATTACACCACCACCACCAGCC
Organism: Squalius cephalus; assembly: GCA_022829025.1. Classification (NCBI taxonomy): domain Eukaryota; kingdom Metazoa; phylum Chordata; class Actinopteri; order Cypriniformes; family Leuciscidae; genus Squalius; species Squalius cephalus. The sequence goes on from CM040799.1 coordinate 1,049,493, forward strand.
TGCACAGTGGTAACAAGGCATGATGGATCCATGTTCTCATTCTGTTTACGCCAAATTCTGACTCTACCATCTGAATGTCTCAACAGAAATCCAGACTCATCAGACCAGGCAACATTTTTCCAGTCTTCAACTGTCCAATTTTGGTGAGCTCGTGCAAATTGTAGCCTCTTTTTCCTATTTGTAGTGGAGATGAGTGGTACCCGGTGGGGTCTTCTGCTGTTGTAGCCCATCCGCCTCAAGGTTGTGTGTGTTGTGGCTTCACAAATGCTTTGCTGCATACCTCGGTTGTAACGAGTGGTTATTTCAGTCAAAGTTGCTCTTCTATCAGCTTGAATCAGTCGGCCCATTCTCCTCTGACCTCTAGCATCAACAGGGCATTTTCGCCCACAGGACTGCCGCATACTGGATGTTTTTCCCTTTTCACACCATTCTTTGTAAACCCTAGAAATGGTTGTGCGTGAAAATCCCAGTAACTGAGCAGATTGTGAAATACTCAGACCGGCCCGTCTGGCACCAACAACCATGCCACGCTCAAAATTGCTTAAATCACCTTTCTTTCCCATTCTGACATTCAGTTTGGAGTTCAGGAGATTGTCTTGACCAGGACCACACCCCTAAATGCATTGAAGCAACTGCCATGTGATTGGTTGATTAGATAATTGCATTAATGAGAAATTGAACAGGTGTTCCTAATAATCCTTTAGGTGAGTGTATATATATATATAATATTGCAATTATAAATAAAATATTATACTGATGTGTGTGTGTGATGTGTTTTAGGTGTCCTATGTGAAGGCAATAGACATCTGGATGGCGGTGTGTTTGCTGTTCGTGTTCGCCGCCCTGCTGGAGTACGCCGGAGTGAACTTCGTCTCCAGACAACAGAAGGAGTTCCTGCGGCTCAAGCGCAGGCAGAGGAGACACACCAAGGTGCCGAAACTCTAGCCTGGGAAAACCCAGACAACTTCTGGCAAATTTAGATCTGCTCCGGCAAAGAGCTCATTCAAGCCCATTTCTAATCCATCCAAATCACGGCACCAATCAGAAACGTTGGGGCGGGCTTTACACGATGACGATCGCTCTGATTGGTTTTAGGTCTATCCAGCTGCGCCCAGAGGCGTTTGAGTGACGCCCGTTGGTGACGCCCCTTTGGAAATGAGTTATTAATGAAGCTTTGCCAGACCATAACTCAGTTACTACTGAGAAGGGTCCGGTTTTAACCAGGCTAGCGAAACTCGGGAACACACTCATGTTCTTAAAACAAGATAAATGATCTGCCAATGGGGTCAGAGAAATAATCTTGTTTCCGTTTGAATTAGCATTATTTCTCTGACCCTATTGGCAGATCATTTATCTTGTTTTAAGCAAAAACTCACTTCATTTTGATTTCCCCCCCAGAAAACTAATGTAATTTTACTACTTTAGTAAATCCATCTTGATTTGTAGATATTTGGACTGGAAACAAGACAAACACACTGAGTAAGAATGACACTGGTTTAAAACGACATTAGCGTCGGCAGCTTTAACGAGCAGCGCATTAACACCAGAGTCAATTACAAATCACTCACACGCTTCATAATCGCCGTTTACTTCGACATCTCGAGGCGGTTTCATCCAGTCAGTTTGTTTACTCGTTAATTATTCACAAACGTGTGAAAGAATTGCTCATATTTGGGGCTGAAATGAATCTCCAGTGGGACAAAAATAACATTAAAGGAATAATTTATCCAGTGATTAAAGCTTGTCGTCATCCACTCGTTTATTTCCTCTCTGGAACGCTAACGAGATGTTAGTCAGAAGCTCTTTTCCATCCAGTTAAATGTACAAAAACACAATATCATAAAACTATTGCACTTTATTAGACTTCATATTTATTAGACTTCATATTTATTAGACTTCATAGAATTCATGTATTTTCAGGTTTTGTTTTTTTAAAAGTTGGACTTCACTGCTTCTTATGGTAATTAGTTGGTAAAATATTGATTAGCAAATTAAAATTAGTAATATGCTAATACATGATTGCAAAAATTCTCCATTAGAGTTGGTAAGTTTGATTTATTTCCGTGAATTAGTTCAAAACTGATTCAAGGATTTATTTTGTTTAAAATGTTCATTGGTCAAAACCTGTTATTATTCAGTATATAAAAATATTTAATTTGTTCATGAACAAATTAAAACGCTGTTTTAATATAGTAAATGTTCTAGGTAAATGAATAATAATGTATTAAATTAATATATTTTAATTAAATAAAAAATAAAGTTTTAATAACATTTTTTTTTATTTAATTAAATGAAAAATATATTTTTATAATTATAATATTATAAATTACAGCACATAAATTATGAATTAAATTCATACAAATATATATTAATTTTTATTTTATAAAATAATATTATTATAAAATAATATGAATATTTATAAAATAAAAATTACATACATTATGTGTGTATACATGTATGTATATACATATATATAATATATATTCAACTGTATGTGTGTGTATTAATTATAATAAAATAATAAAATATATTTTTTAACATGATTTAGTCTTCTAAAGTCAATTTTATAAAATTGTAAATTACAGCACATAATGTATAAAAAAATATATATATATACTTTATAAATATATTATAAAATAAAAATTACATACATTATCTATAATTGTCATATGATGCTTTCTGTGAGGAACAAATTTAAGTTGTTATTCGCTCAAACTCTTGCTCAAACTTGATGTAATGTATTTTCATATGACATATTTGAATATATATGATCATAAAGGAAAAATGTTCAAAGAATAACAACATAACTTTAGTCTGTTCCTCACATAAAGCATCATATAATAGTATGTTATGATGAAGGCAAAGAGATATGAGGCTTCTTAATAATGTTAAAAATGATAGTGTGTAAAAAGTGTTTTGCTCGTTGTTGGTGGATGACAGTTAATGCCTGAAGACCTGACTGTAAACCAGACTTAAACATGGCAATGAAGAAAGACGATAATAATCCT
>CM040799.1:1055000-1112500 GCA_022829025.1 Squalius cephalus
ACACACACACACACACACACACACACACACACACACACACCATATATCCAAATCTCACTAAACACATCAATGTTCAGGTTATATTTCATCCACAAACCAAAATAAATATTACAATATGTTATTAAATAATGTACTATAAAATGTTAGAAAAGTCAGGAAATATAACCAAATTACTAATTAAATAATTATGAAAATATATGTTTAAAAAACATTAAATTGTAATATTTATATATTCATTTTACAATTTAATATAAGATTTTTAAATATATATATTACACTATATTATATATAAAATATTTATATTATATATATATATATATGTATTACACTATATTAAATACATAATACATATTATCTACAATTTAAAAAAATCCTTTATATATTTTATATACTATACATTATATAAAGTATTTTAAAATGTTAGATAATATTTTTTATATACAAGTATATAATATAGTGTAAGATTATATATATATATATATATATATATATCAGATTGTGAAATCTATATTAAACAATATTAATATTGTACAATTTGATATATTAATGTATAAATATATTTTTAAATATTATGTTAATATTAATATATTTTATATTATGTATAACATATATTATAGTGTAATATATATATATATAATATTTTAAAATATAATATTATTCATACATTAATATTATATAAAATTGGACAATATTAATATTGTTTAATATAGATTTCACAATCTAATATTTTTTAAATATATATTTTAAAAAGTAAATTAAATTGATATATATATATATTACAATTCGATATACGATTTTTTAAATATGTATTACATTATATATATTTAAACATAAAATAGTGTCAAATTTATATATACTATATTAATATTTAAAAATGTAAAATAATATTTAAATATATAATATTGTGTTTTTCACACACACACACACACACACACACACACACACACTGTCGTCTCAATTTCTTTGTATTTTAAAGAACACATAACAGTGAAGATCGCAGATGAAAAGCATCTTTATCACGTTGTCTCTCATTAATGTCCGGTACGATGTGTTTTCTCATGGCTGTGACGCATAATCAAATGGCATAACCTATTAAATGCTGCATATTCTGAAGAACATTTTCATATTTCAAGTCTACTGAGCCAATTATTTAAAAAAATTGCTAGGTAATAAAAATATTGCAAAAACCTTTAATCCATTTAACTTTTTAAGAGCCTTAAAAACATCTAAAATATTTGTGGTTTTGCAGTTGCATTAAAATGTATTTAATCAGAATTAAACTTTTGAGTGGCTGTCAATGGAGAGAGATGGTGTAATTCCAGCATCTTCCAGCAGGGGTTCACCAGACTAAAGCAGAGGAACATTAACGTTAAATCCCCTCAGATCATGTGATTAATGTTGCATCATCCTGTGACTCAAGCTGAGAAACTGAGTTTGCAACAGTTTAGTGATGCAATAACTACTGTTAACCCTTAAGAGTTTAAGATAAACTAGTTCACAAGATAAGAGTTTAAAGTGTCTGGATTATAACTGCTCTAAAGAAATCTGTAACTTCATGAATATGCTGGTGTTGTATTTCTCTAAAAGCATTTATATATTAGACTAGATACTTTATGAATTACAACTTGGTTATTTGCAGGATGAAAAGAAAAATGAACAATGTTGAGCCAAAGTTTCATTTTGATCTCAAACTGATCCGTGCCGTAATTTGATCCAACAGGTTGAACAAACAAAATGAACAAAAAAATAGAATGCATTTTTAATTTATTACAATATCTTGGAAACATGATACAAGTAATAAACTATTATATACAGATTTTAAATGCATACTCTTTAATTAGTCAATTAAAACTGATACTGATAGTCGACTAAAACTGATAGTCGTCATGTACAGTGATAAAATCATAGTTGTTATTTACCAGATGGCTTAGAAGAACTCGAAGTTGCAACAGAAACTATTGGTTTCCAGCACTTTAGACACAGTAGCTCTTCTGCGCTTGAAGAAGATTAGGGATAGTCACATGCCGTGGTGAACGAGCGCACGAGAGCCCGATAACAGGGAGCGCAGCTGAAGAAACAAAACTAGAGGTATGTCGCATTTCGTGGAAGGAAAGCGTCACTGCATACAGAGGCTAGATCTGCTTACTCTTCAACTCTCTTTGTAGAGAACAAACACAACCCTAGGTGTTTATTTGATACAGTGGATCAATTAAATTACTGTCACTTTTGATCAATTTAATGTGTCCTTGCTGAATAAAAGTATTAATAAAAAAAAAAAACTAATGACGGAAAACTTTTGAATTTATAGTGTGTCAGATATATATGTGTGTGTGTGTGTGTGTGTGTGTTTTTATGCATATATATATATATATATATGTACTGTGCAAAAGTCTGAGGCATGTTAATACCCCCCCCCCCCCCCAAAAAAAATAAAATGGTTGTAAGTCAGTTATTTCTATCTTTTGCTGTAGTGTGTCAGTAGGAAATATCAGTTTACATTTCCAAACATTCTTTTTGCCATTAATTGTAATAATCCAGTGAGATTTGTGTATGCACAAGGAGTCTGACAACAGCCGGTGTGATCTGATCTCACCATCATCGAGTCCGTCTGTGATTACATGAAGAAACAGAAGAAACTGAGACAGACTAAATCCAGAAGAACTGCGGGAACGTCTCCGAGACGCTTGAAGAAACCTTCCTGCAAAGCTACAGGACTGTGAAGAGTACTGGCACTTTTAGTGTTAAAATGCTGTAAAGTGAGAATGCTTTCAAAAATAAAATCACAAATTTAATTTATTTATGTTTTAACTTCTATTAAAAAATTCAAATCAATATATGGTGTAACGACCCTTTGCGTTTAAAACGGCTTTTGTCCAGGTACACTTGCGCATAGTTTCTCAGGGAGCTTTGCAGGAAGGTTTCTTCAAGCGTCTCGGAGACGTTCCCGCAGTTCTTCTGGATTTAGTCTGTCTCAGTTTCTTCTGTTTCTTCATGTAATCACAGACGGACTCGATGATGGTGAGATCAGATCAGACCGGCTGTTGTCAGACTCCTCGTGCAGACACAAATCTCACTGGATTATTACAATTAATGGCAAAAAGAATGTTTGGAAATGTAAACTGATATTTCCTACAGACACACGACAGCAAAAGATAAAAATAACTGACTTACAACCATTTGGGGGGGGGGGGGGGGGTATTAACATGCCTAAGACTTTTGCACAGTACTGTATATGTGTTTTTTTATGCATATATATATGTCTATGATGTTTTTAATGTATAGTCTTTAATTAGTCAAACTAAAACTTATTACAGTGAAAATGCTGTTTTTTCAACTAATAAATGCAACAAAGAAATTCTTCAAAAAATAAAAATGCTCCAAGACCCTCACACTCACCATCCTGACGGATCTCAGACACGATCTCCAGGCGGAGACGGATGCTGGTTGCCATGGTAACGCTGGCAGCTGCGAGGACACTTGAAGAGGATGATTATGAATATTTGCTGTGGTCTGTCTGAAAACACGGGTTATCTCGTCGGCGTCAGAGAGTCTGCGGATGAAATGAAGTGCACAGATTAAGTGAAACGCATGTGGACTGTTATTAAACAGCACATCATGGGGGCGATTACTGACAGAAATAGCAACAGTAAACAAACAGACAATAATCAAATATTTGATGCAATCAACTCCGAACACACTGACATTTGTCAGAATTTTTTGTTTTTGTGTGTGTGTATATATATATATCTGTGTATATGTGTGTCTATGTATGTACATATATGTGTGTGTGTATGAATATAGGTGTCTATGTATAGGTGTGTGTGTATATATATACTGTATATAGGTGTGTATGTATGTACATATATGTGTGTATGAATGTATATATAGGTGTGTATGTAGATATGTGTATAGGTGTGTATATGTACAAATATGTGTGTGAGTGTATATTTATAGGTGTCTATGCATGTACATGTGTTTATATAGGTGTGTGTGTATGTATGTATATATGTGTGTGTTTGTGTATGAATGTATATATAGGTGTGTATGTACAGTATGTAGATGTGTGTGTATATGTGTGTGAGTGTATATTTATAGGTGTGTCTATGCATGTACATATGTGTGTTTATATAAATGTGTGTATGTATGTATATATAGGTGTGTATGTATGTACATATGTTTGTGTGTGTATATATATGTGTATATTACACACACACACACACGTATTTATATATATGTAAATTTGCAACACTGAATAAAATGAGACATTTTGAAGTAGAAAGAATAAAAACGTATATTTTGATCAAACGTAGTCCAATAATATTTGCTTTCTTTACAACTGTGAACACATGTATAAGGTCTTCAACGGAAAACAAAAAGCTTTTTATTTATTGTGAACAGTAAACACACATATTTCCTGTAGGTAAAGGACAGATATGGATGATCTGAGCATGTTTCATCACGAGTCCCCTGCAGGACCGACGGCTCGTGTGGGAAAGCTGGAGTGTTTTCTGTGGAAATGTCACAGAAGTGTTGGAGGATCAGAGTCTGAAGAGGAGACTCAAGACTCGACCTGGACCGACGCAGAACATCCGCTTCAGGCTTTCCTTTCCTTCCTAGAGAAAGTGCAAAGTAACATGGGTTATTTTATTATTTGTGATGTTCCTCGTGCTTTTCCTGCATCTTTACCAAGTTGTTTTAAAAGGAATAATTCAACTAAAAATGTCAATTCTGTCACATTTAATCACACTTTCATCATTTCAAACCGGTATGATATTATTGTATCCCCTACAATTGACCCTAAGAACATCAAAAAAGTGTAACTCTAGTCAAATTAACTTCCCAACTCATTACATTATCACACTATTACAAACATTATCCATATAAAAACCGGAGGAACAAAAGCAATTTAATTTCACTAGTTTAAAGCTTGACAGCGATGTGTTCCTTTACCTACAGACGAGCCGCTTCCCTCAGAGCGACTTCATCCGCGTCCAGCTGCCTGTCAATCATCCGCTCCACAAGCCTGCTGTAGGCGGAGCCGTCCACCAGGGGGCGGAGCCTCGTGTGGCTCCGCCCCCGTTCCTTAAACCACGCCTCCCTCCGTCTCTGGAGCGGCTCTGAGGATTCGGGGTCTGATTCCTCCGGTCCCGTCATTCCTCTCTCTCCACACTGGAGCACGAGCGACAGCTCCTGTATTACCGTGTTGATCTCCGTCTCCAGAGTCCGGCCCAGATCCGGCCCGGGTCCGCGTGACCTCGGGCTCTCCAGAAACAGGATATGATGCGACGCAGGCAGGAAGTCACACAGCGAGTGCAGGAACTGCAGCAAGCGCAGGTCGTCTCTGTGGAGGAGGAAAACACATCGCATGGTTCTCAAGATCGTGAATATGTTGTTCGTCATAGATCGTCATATATATTGTTGAGGTGTTTCTGTATTTTCATGATCGGACACACACTGATGTCTTCACCTGCACTGGACGCTCAACAGCGCCTGGAACGGGGATCTCTGGTCCCAGTGGAAGAGCCTGAGGTCAGTGGGGTCAGCGATGACCCGCGGGTCGACGTCCAGCACCGACACACACAGAGACTGGCGAAGAAACCCCTGAACATCCGCCAGCGTGTGATCCGGACACTCGATGAGGAACAACCAGGAGTCCAACAGCGCAGTCAGACTGAGCAGGTCTTCTCTGGCCTCGTCTGAACACACACACACACACACACACACACACACACACACACACACACACACACACACACACACACACACACACACACACCAACATTATTCTCATGCTAATCACACATCAAATCAAATTTAAAGTTCCCCTGTGGTGAAGAGCTTTTTGTTGTTGTTGCTTTTTTTGGGGTCGTGTCGAGACTGTGAAGCTGCACTGAAACTCACATCTGGACCTTCGACCCGTTGGACCCCATTGAAGACACTATAACATCTTGGATGACTGTGAGTAAACGATCAGGAAACTGTAACTCTGAAGTGAACTACTCCTTTACGGATCTGACCTGTGTTGAGTTTGCTGTCCTGTAACAGACGCGGATGAAACTTCCCCATGGAAATATCTTTGAGATCCACTGAGATTTGCCCGCAGAACTGAGAAACCCGAGAAGACCCGGATGATTCTCTGGTGCTGTAATGGAGCATGATGGGACATCTGACGCAGCCGGAGGTTAATAAAGGAGCCAAATCAGTGACGGCGACCAGAGCAAGTGCTGGTCCGGGACAATCAGAGCGCCTGATCTCCGTCTTCTCATCAAACGGGCCGTGAGCAACACACACATCTGACTCCGGAAACTGCAGGATCTTAGTGTTTATGACGGGAGCGGCTCCAGAATCCACGACTGAAACACTCATGTTCATTACAGACCTGCAGGAAGAGACAAAGCTGTTATTATATGTCTTGATATTGATGCATTCAGGGCCCTATCTCACACCCGGAGCAGTGCAGCGCTAAGCGCGACGCAAGTGTGTTTTGCTAGTTTCAGCCCGACGCAATTTTCATTTTCACGTCCTGCGCCGCGTAGTTTAAATAGCAAATGCATTTGTGTCCATGAGCTGCTGGTCTGAGAACGAGTGTGTGTTCTGGTGCACTGTTGGAGCGTTGCTGTTTTGAGGAACACAAATAGACTGAGACATTGACCGACTGAAGCCTGCTCTAAAGAGCGCGTTAGTAATGTGCGCCTATAGGCGGGTCCACAACACACACACTCTGCTTATTACACACACACTCTGCTTATTACACACACTCTGCTTATTACACACACTCTGCTTATTACACACACTCTGCTTATTACACACACACTCTCCTTATTACACACACACACTGCTTATTACACACACACACTGCTTATTACACACACACTCTGCTTATTACACACACACTCTGCTTATTACACACACACACTCTGCTTATTACACACACACTCTGCTTATTACACACACACTCTCCTTATTACACACACACACTGCTTATTACACACACACTCTGCTTATTACACACACACTCTGCTTATTACACACACACACTGCTTATTACACACACACTCTGCTTATTACACACACACTCTGCTTATTACACACACTCTGCTTATTACACACACACTCTGCTTATTACACACACACTCTGCTTATTACACACACACACTCTGCTTATTACACACACACTCTGCTTATTACACACACACTCTCCTTATTACACACACACACTGCTTATTACACACACACTCTGCTTATTACACACACACTCTGCTTATTACACACACACACTGCTTATTACACACACACTCTGCTTATTACACACACACTCTGCTTATTACACACACTCTGCTTATTACACACACACTCTGCTTATTACACACACACTCTGCTTATTACACACACACACTCTGCTTATTACACACACACTCTGCTTATTACACACACACTCTCCTTATTACACACACACACTCCTTATTACACACACACTCTGCTTATTACACACACACTCTGCTTATTACACACACACACTGCTTATTACACACACACTCTGCTTATTACACACACACTCTCCTTATTACACACACACTCTCCTTATTACACACACACTCTGCTTATTACACACACTCTGCTTATTACACACACTCTGCTTATTACACACACACTCTCCTTATTACACACACTCTGCTTATTACACACACTCTGCTTATTACACACACACTCTCCTTATTACACACACTCTGCTTATTACACACACACTCTGCTTATTACACACACACTCTCCTTATTACACACACACACTGCTTATTACACACACTCTCTGCTTATTACACACACACTCTGCTTATTACACACACACTCTGCTTATTACACACACACACTGCTTATTACACACACACTCTGCTTATTACACACACACTCTGCTTATTACACACACACTCTGCTTATTACACACACACACTGCTTATTACACACACACTCTGCTTATTACACACACACTCTGCTTATTACACACACACTCTGCTTATTACACACACACTCTGCTTATTACACACACACACTGCTTATTACACACACACACTGCTTATTACACACACTCTGCTTATTACACACACACTCTGCTTATTACACACACTCTGCTTATTACACACACACACTGCTTATTACACACACACACTGCTTATTACACACACTCTGCTTATTACACACACACTCTCCTTATTACACACACTCTGCTTATTACACACACACTCTTCTTATTACACACACACACTGCTTATTACACACACACTCTGCTTATTACACACACACTGCTTATTACACACACACACTGCTTATTACACACACTCTGCTTATTACACACACACTCTGCTTATTACACACACACTCTGCTTATTACACACACACTCTGCTTATTACACACACTCTCCTTATTACACACACACACTGCTTATTACACACACACTCTGCTTATTACACACACACTCTGCTTATTACACACACACTCTGCTTATTACACACACTCTGCTTATTACACACACACACTGCTTATTACACACACACTCTGCTTATTACACACACACTCTGCTTATTACACACACACTCTGCTTATTACACACACACTCTGCTTATTACACACACACTCTGCTTATTACACACACACTCTCCTTATTACACACACACTCTGCTTATTACACACACACTCTGCTTATTACACACACACTCTGCTTATTACACACACTCTCCTTATTACACACACACACTGCTTATTACACACACACTCTGCTTATTACACACACACTCTGCTTATTACACACACACTCTGCTTATTACACACACTCTGCTTATTACACACACACTCTGCTTATTACACACACACACTGCTTATTACACACACACACTGCTTATTACACACACTCTGCTTATTACACACACACTCTGCTTATTACACACACACTCTGCTTATTACACACACTCTGCTTATTACACACACACTCTGCTTATTACACACACTCTGCTTATTACACACACACTCTGCTTATTACACACACACTCTGCTTATTACACACACTCTGCTTATTACACACACACTCTGCTTATTACACACACACACTGCTTATTACACACACACACTGCTTATTACACACACTCTGCTTATTACACACACACTCTGCTTATTACACACACACACTGCTTATTACACACACACACTGCTTATTACACACACTCTGCTTATTACACACACACTCTGCTTATTACACACACTCTGCTTATTACACACACTCTGCTTATTACACACACACACACACACTCTCCTTATTACACACACTCTGCTTATTACACACACTCTGCTTATTACACACACACTCTGCTTATTACACACACAGGGACTCACAGCAACACACAAACATGCCAAATATTTAAAATAAAAGGATTACAATGTAAAAGATTATTATTGTGTGCATAAAGATATGGTGAATCCGGCTTGTCCTGTAGATGTTCTGGTTGCGCACTTTGACCTCGAGCACGAGCAGATCCGCTTGCGCTCTGGAGACGCGTTCGGTCTTTCCACTATCAAACTCCGTCATGTAAACAGCGAATCCGCCATGGAGCGCAACTGGCATTTAAAGGGAATGGGAGACGAGACTCTGATTGGTTTAACGCACGTAAATCCCAAAACACACCCATTACTCATTAAGAGAATAGAGACGACCCTTTTAGACCAGCGCCGGGAGCACCGACCATTTATCCCGTCGTTAAACTAGCAGAAGTGGATTCAGACACGGCCTAAGTGAACTTGTGCTTTAGATCATGAGCTTAGATCATTAAAATAGGACCCTAAATCTGCAAATCATCAATTTATCAGATTATCGGCATATTAGAGTGATTTCTGGAGGATCATGTGACACTGAAGACTGGAGTAATGATGCTGAACATTCAGCTTTGATCACAGGAATAAATTACACTTTACTATATATTCACATAGAAAACAGATGATTTACATTATAATAATATTTTACAATTTTTACTGTATTTTTGATCAAATAAATGCAGCTTTGTTGAGCAGAAGAGACTTTCAAAAACATACAGTAGTGTAAATAAAAAAAAGATTAAATCTGATTCATCCTTTAGTGAAAATCATTGTAGAAAACGCCTTGATTATTATTCTTAGGATTGATTTTTAAAGACTTAAATCTCGTGATCCGTGTGACATACGTGTTATTCATGGGTCTCAGAACGACACCGACGATCAAACTCTGTCCAATGACTCTCTGCCAAACTCTGTCCACTTTCAGAAGAGCTTCGGCACATTCAGTCTCCATCCCATCATCCAAGACATCAAGCTCTTCATCTCCAGCTTCATCATCTTCATCCCACAGAGAAACAAGCCCTTCCTACGGCACAGATACACACACACCGGGTATAAAAAGAGTGTTCAAGTGTTGACTTTAAATTTCAGCACATCTTAAAGAGCACCTATTCTGCTTCTTCCTCATGTTCATCTGTGTTTAGTGTGTAATGTTGATGTTTGAGCATCAAAAAGTCCCTTCATTACAACAAGAAACAAAGTCGCTTTCCAGAACCTTCACTGTCTCTGATGTTCAGCGGTGGATCAAACATCACGACCCTAAAGAACCAGTTAAAGACATCTTTCACTAGTCTTAAAGGGGTCTTATATTGATTTTTAAAGTTTTCATCTGTCTTTAGTGTGTAATGTTGATGTTTGAGCATTAAAAAGTGAGTTCTTCTCTATATCAGTGTCAGTGAACTCCCTGAAACGCCTCCATTGTATCTTGAGCTTCTTCCGGGAACGAACACGTCACAATATTCCTCATTATAATAATTCATGCGCAGAATAAAGGGGCGGGGCCTGGTTGAGTTAGTTAGTAGTGTGGAAAGGGGCGGGACATTTCCCAAACACACTCGAAGCGCTCGACCAATCACAACACACTGCTCCAGCCGACCAATCAGAGCACAGTGTGCTTTTCAGAAGGAGGGGCTTCATAGAGACAGGAAGTAAACAGAGCGTTACTGACAGACTGGGAAGAGAGGAGCCGCAACAATGGAGAATATGAGGAGAATAATCAACATTCAAGCAGGAAAACCTGTTCTAGTAGAGCCTGAAAACACTTTATAATAGTTCATCTTTAATCCATTTTTATTTTGATATTACTATGAAAGTTGAAGAACCTGTTCTGGAGGGAATATCACATGTTCTTGTCCTGATACCAGGTCAGTCAAGGCCACTAAAGACTGTAGTATGAGTCTGTCTTTGACCTCCACGTCTCTCTGAAGGTCTTCAAGGAAGTTCAGGCCGCTCTAAAGTCAGAACAAACCAAGAACAACAGCAGAGAGGAAGACATTTCAGAGGAATATCTCAATGCATATCTAAAAACAAATAAAAATTCATTATATGATACTTTTATTGTACAAAACTTTTTTGGAGCTTGTATGAAATGCTTTTACAATGCAACTACAAGTGCATAACTGAAAAAATGTAGTTCATGTTAATTAAAGAAACCTTACTGTTAAGTGTTACCACAACTATTAATATAAAAACTATGATACTAATATTATAATACTTGTATTATGGACAAAATTACGTGAAATAACAGGAAGAGTTTTTCATCTTTGTTTGAGCAATTCTTGTAATATCTCCATTTTAGAAGAAAGTAAACTCATTAAGAGTCTATAAGAAAAGCCTTTTATTGGTTCCCACCATTTTATGGATTTACTTTCAATTAATTTAGTTTTAATTCAATTTTATGAATTAAACAGCTCGTAAATGTACTTTATCACTAGAAACATGTATCCTTGTAAAGAAAGGGTTCTTTAAAATGAGTCTAGAACCCTAGAGTTGTGTCCTGAACCCCACCTAGAACCCTAGAGTTGTCCTGAACCCCACCAACCCCACCTAGAACCCTAGAGTTGTGTCCTGAACCCCACCTAGAACCCTAGAGCTGTGTCCTGAACCCCACCTAGAACCCTAGAGTTGTCCTGAACCCCACCAACCCCACCTAGAACCCTAGAGTTGTGTCCTGAACCCCACCGAGAACCCTAGAGCTGTGTCCTGAACCCCACCGAGAACCCTAGAGCTGTGTCCTGAACCCCACCGAGAACCCTAGAGTTGTCCTGAACCCCACCAACCCCACCGAGAACCCTAGAGCTGTGTCCTGAACCCCACCTAGAACCCTAGAGCTGTGTCCTGAACCCCACCGAGAACCCTAGAGCTGTGTCCTGAACCCCACCGAGAACCCTAGAGCTGTGTCCTGAACCCCACCTAGAACCCTAGAGCTGTGTCCTGAACCCCACCTAGAACCCTAGAGCTGTGTCCTGAACCCCACCGAGAACCCTAGAGCTGTGTCCTGAACCCCACCTAGAACCCTAGAGTTGTGTCCTGAACCCCACCTAGAACCCTAGAGCTGTGTCCTGAACCCCACCTAGAACCCTAGAGTTGTGTCCTGAACCCCACCTAGAACCCTAGAGTTGTGTCCTGAACCCCACCTAGAACCCTAGAGCTGTGTACTGAATCCCACCGAGAACCCTAGAGCTGTGTCCTGAACCCCACCTAGAACCCTAGAGCTGTGTCCTGAACCCCACCGAGAACCCTAGAGCAGTGTCCTGAACCCCTCCGAGAACCCTAGAGTTGTGTCCTGATCCCCACCGAGAACCCTAGAGTTGTGTCCTGAACCCCTCCGAGAACCCTAGAGTTGTGTCCTGAACCCCACCTAGAACCCTAGAGCTGTGTCCTGAACCCCTCCGAGAACCCTAGAGTTGTGTCCTGAACCCCACCTAGAACCCTAGAGCAGTGTCCTGAACCCCTCCGAGAACCCTAGAGTTGTGTCCTGAACCCCACCGAGAACCCTAGAGTTGTGTCCTGAACCCCACCTAGAACCCTAGAGCTGTGTCCTGAACCCCACCGAGAACCCTAGAGTTGTGTCCTGAACCCCACCGAGAACCCTAGAGCAGTGTCCTGAACCCCACCTAGAACCCTAGAGCTGTGTCCTGAACCCCACCGAGAACCCTAGAGTTGTGTCCTGAACCCCACCTAGAACCCTAGAGTTGTGTCCTGAACCCCACCGAGAACCCTAGAGCTGTGTCCTGAACCCCACAAACCCCACCTAGAACCCTAGAGTTGTGTCCTGAACCCCACCGAGAACCCTAGAGTTGTGTCCTGAACCCCACCGAGAACCCTAGAGCTGTGTCCTGAACCCCACCTAGAACCCTAGAGCTGTGTCCTGAACCCCACCGAGAACCCTAGAGCAGTGTCCTGAACCCCTCCGAGAACCCTAGAGTTGTGTCCTGAACCCCACCGAGAACCCTAGAGTTGTGTCCTGAACCCCTCCGAGAACCCTAGAGTTGTGTCCTGAACCCCACCTAGAACCCTAGAGCTGTGTCCTGAACCCCTCCGAGAACCCTAGAGTTGTGTCCTGAACCCCACCTAGAACCCTAGAGCAGTGTCCTGAACCCCTCCGAGAACCCTAGAGTTGTGTCCTGAACCCCACCGAGAACCCTAGAGTTGTGTCCTGAACCCCACCTAGAACCCTAGAGCTGTGTCCTGAACCCCACCGAGAACCCTAGAGTTGTGTCCTGAACCCCACCGAGAACCCTAGAGCAGTGTCCTGAACCCCACCTAGAACCCTAGAGCTGTGTCCTGAACCCCACCTAGAACCCTAGAGCTGTGTCCTGAACCCCATCGAGAACCCTAGAGTTGTGTCCTGAACCCCACCGAGAACCCTAGAGCTGTGTCCTGAACCCCACCTAGAACCCTAGAGCTGTGTCCTGAACCCCATCGAGAACCCTAGAGCAGTGTCCTGAACCCCTCCGAGAACCCTAGAGTTGTGTCCTGAACCCCACCTAGAACCCTAGAGCAGTGTCCTGAACCCCTCCGAGAACCCTAGAGTTGTGTCCTGAACCCCACCGAGAACCCTAGAGCTGTGTCCTGAACCCCACCTAGAACCCTAGAGCTGTGTCCTGAACCCCACCGAGAACCCTAGAGTTGTGTCCTGAACCCCACCGAGAACCCTAGAGCAGTGTCCTGAACCCCACCTAGAACCCTAGAGCTGTGTCCTGAACCCCACCTAGAACCCTAGAGCTGTGTCCTGAACCCCATCGAGAACCCTAGAGTTGTGTCCTGAACCCCACCGAGAACCCTAGAGCTGTGTCCTGAACCCCACCTAGAACCCTAGAGCAGTGTCCTGAACCCCACCTAGAACCCTAGAGCTGTGTCCTGAACCCCACCTAGAACCCTAGAGCTGTGTCCTGAACCCCACCGAGAACCCTAGAGCTGTGTCCTGAACCCCACCTAGAACCCTAGAGCAGTGTCCTGAACCCCACCTAGAACCCTAGAGCTGTGTCCTGAACCCCACCTAGAACCCTAGAGCTGTGTCCTGAACCCCACCGAGAACCCTAGAGCTGTGTCCTGAACCCCATCGAGAACCCTAGAGTTGTGTCCTGAACCCCACCGAGAACCCTAGAGCTGTGTCCTGAACCCCACCTAGAACCCTAGAGCAGTGTCCTGAACCCCACCTAGAACCCTAGAGCTGTGTCCTGAACCCCACCTAGAACCCTAGAGCTGTGTCCTGAACCCCATCGAGAACCCTAGAGTTGTGTCCTGAACCCCACCTAGAACCCTAGAGCTGTGTCCTGAACCCCACCTAGAACCCTAGAGCTGTGTCCTGAACCCCATCGAGAACCCTAGAGTTGTGTCCTGAACCCCACCGAGAACCCTAGAGCTGTGTCCTGAACCCCACCGAGAACCCTAGAGCTGTGTCCTGAACCCCACCTAGAACCCTAGAGTTGTGTCCTGAACCCCACTGGAGCTTTATCTGGTCAGTGGAGTTGAATTACCTGCAGTCTGGATTCTAGTGCTTGAACTGTGAGAAGGAAGTTCTCCTGCGCTGTGTCTGATGTGTTCAGGATGGCTCCGTCTGATCGTCCACACTGCAAAGCACTCACAGTTACAACAAATAGCATATTCGTTTATTTAATAGAATGCATTTAACTCAAATGTCAGTGTCTTGTACTTTATCACATGGTTAATTTGTATCGAATTGACACAATCTGGTGTCAATATGAGTCTGAAAGTCACATAATTGCATAAGATTACACATATAATGCTGCTGAATAATGATTTCAGAGCAGCCGTTTAATAACACATGTTCTTCCAGTAACATTATTAGAATGTTCCTTCAGTTATCTGGTCTTTAACAATGTTCTCATGTTAAAACATTATTTATACATTGTTCATTGAACTTTTTTAAATGTTACTACTTGTTTCAGAATGTTCATTATCATGATTGCAAATGACAATTTCCTTTAAGTCCCCCTGTGGTGTAAATCCAGCTTTTAATGTTGTTTATGTGTCTATGTGGTGTTTTTTTAATAAGACAAACCATGTGTAAATTCATAAGTCGACAGCATTGCTGAGTATTTTCTCCTTAAAACTGCAGTGAACCAAAGACAGTCTCAAAAACACGCTTTGAAATCGCTGGTGTTTCTGACGTCACAAACTACCTTGTAACCAATCAGATCAACGTGTGATCGTCAACCAGTGGATCTCTGAGCTGAGGGAGTGGAGGCGGGGCTCATTTGGATATTCATAGAGCCGTGCATACTAAATGAGGCAAGGGTGTCGAGTTACATTCAAGCTATTTTAAGACATGAAGAAGGAAAAAAACGTTTAAATATGTCATTTTGGTGATCAGAGATGAGTTTTAAGAGATAAATGATTGACTACAGGGGGACTTTAATAAATATCAGTGCATTCTATCAAACTCAGAGGCTAAACAAGTTGGATGTGCAATATAAACGTTGCGTCATGAAGCAAAAGCTTAAGAATGAAACCGTTGACGCACAGAATAAGTGACGGCGCACAGATCGGTGAGCGTGAAGTTCCTGAGCAGATCTCCAGGTGCATTCTGGTCCTCGAACACGAGCAGCATCTGATCCGAGCCGCATCTCACGAAGTCGTCGACGAGCAGCGAACACACTCCTGTCCAACACCACGCCACCTGACACACACACACAACACACTTCAGGACACTGAAACATTAGACATAACACTGACAAGTTTAACTCAGTTTGTGTGTAGATGTTCCTCTCGTCTCTTGAAAGAGCTCCTGGATTAGCATACGCTGCGATGCATCGAGACAGATAATATATAATCTGACATTTTCTTCTGCTTTGAAATGTTCCGGTGGAAACGCTAACCTTTAAATGCAAGTCCTGCAAGCAGGTTTTAATAGTAAATCCTGTACAGTATAAACTCCTGAGCTGTGATTGACAGCACAAGCTCTCAAAGAGCCACAGTCTGCTTATGTTTATCGTTTATTAAGGACAAAAGATGACTTAAAATGATTTAAAATGAGACAAAAGAAAGCTAAACCAGCTAAGAATCAAGATTATATCATGCTTATTTTAATTTGTAACCTTGGTCTTTTATTTTATGTTCCACGGTTTTGGAAAACCTGGACAACGCATGAGGGGATTTGAAAAGTGTGATTTCTAGACCTGAAAAAGTCATGAAAATAAATAAAATCCTAAAAAGTTCTGATATTGGTCGACACCAATAGTAAAAAATTAAATAAATAAAAATAAAATAAAAAAGTTATGGAAAAAAAAAAAAAAACGACGAAAAATAACAAAATAAATTAATAATACAATAAATAGACAAAAAAATAAATTAAATCACACAATACTTTATTTTTAATTATCTGTTATTTTTAAGTATAAAAATATTATTTAATAATAGTTATTATACAATTATATAGTTATTATAAATATATAGTTATATAATATTATTTAATAATAAAAGTTATGATAATAATAATAATAATAAACCGTTAAATTCAGTGGTACCAGAAATAATATTTTTGTTTAGTATTGTATAATTTTAATAAGGTTAAAAAAATAATTTTAAGAACCATATCCTGTAATATGAATTAAAATAATTACAAAAATCTAAATAATATTTTCTCTGCAAGCATGTCAAAAAATAAGCCGATCAGATTTTGCTCTACTTCTGACGTATGAAGAGGATCTTATTATAATATTAGAGGCCCTTAAAGGTCCCGTATTATACTAAATTCACTTTTGCATGCTGTTTGGACATAAATGTGTGTTGGCAGACTGCCAGTGTGTGTTGGCAGTGTGTGTAGGCTACACAACCAGCCAATAGTGATAAAAATCCACTCACTCCTTTCTGAAGCTCCAGCTCGAGTTTCTGAAGCTTGTGTAAAGACTCCGCCCTCTTCTGAATGGAGGCGGAGCTAAAGCTCATTTGCATTTAAAGGGACACACACTAAAACAGCATGTTTTTGCTCACACCCAAAAAGGGGCAAACTTGACAAGATATAATAAATGATCTGGGGGAATTTTGAATAAATGTATTTAAATTTATTGTCTGAATAAATTTAGGTTTGACTGTATATTACATCTTGTGAAAAGGGGCATAATATGTCACCTTTAATACAAAAAACCCCTGACCTGGAAAGTGTGGTTCCACACGGCGCAGACGTTCCCGTGACTGAAGCTCACGACGACGAGAGGCTCGTTCCTCAGCGTGTGAACCGTCTGAACGCTCAGCGGATGCTCGTACGGAAGAGCGCACACATCCCGAGGGAGTCCGTCCTCAAAGCGGACCAGCTGTCTCGTGCTCGTGGCCGCCAGAACACGTGACTTAAACGCCCCGCCGTCTTCCTCCGCGGAGAGAACCGTCATGCACTGCATCACAGAGACGTAAGCGTTCGGCACGAAGCATGCGGCGTCACAGCGTTCGTCGGCGTCTTCGATGAAGTAAAGCGTGTTTTTCACATCAGATGAATCATTCGTAGTGCCTTGAACCACTATTTTTCTTTTATGAAGAGGAAGTTCACCAATAAACTTGATCGATTTAAAAGGAACCGGGACTTCTTTCACCCCGCCGCTCTGCGACGACACGTAGAAAACTGAGTTTTCATAACTCCAAATCAACGTGGGACCCTGCAATATTGAAACATGGTCTCTAATCTCGTACGGTAACGCGAACTCAACATGAAGCTTTCCTTCGATGGAGGCGCGTATGGAGTAAAGCACGTATTTAAAAGCTGATGTCCTCTTCTTGCATATTTTCAGTAAAACACAAGGCACTTTTTGCCTCAGTTGCACATCGAACGCAGAAGCGCAGTGAACGACGTGCGTCTCCGAAGAGTTCTCTCTGTGGATCAGGTGTGTGTTATGATCTGTAGCGGAGAAGGTCTGCGAGGTTTGATCGAAGGACAGACGGAGGACAGAAACTTCTGAGCCTTTGCGATGATCTCGGGGCTTTGAGCTCGAACTCTTGCACTGGAACGCCAGCACTTCTCCTCCGAACGCCACGAGCCGTTCCGCCGCCATCGTCTCATCAGCCGAGAGATCAGCTGGAGGGAAAGAACAGAAAACACACTTACAACTTTAACACGGAAAACATTCGAGAGGAAATGCATTGCAACTCGACACATTTCCAAAGCGTTTCGTGTGTAATAGGGATGCATGAGATATGTGCACCGATAAATCATTTAGAATAAACTAGGGCTGGGTAAAAAA
Source organism: Squalius cephalus (assembly GCA_022829025.1). Classification (NCBI taxonomy): domain Eukaryota; kingdom Metazoa; phylum Chordata; class Actinopteri; order Cypriniformes; family Leuciscidae; genus Squalius; species Squalius cephalus. The sequence goes on from CM040799.1 coordinate 1,073,553, forward strand.
TACAGACTTCACGATTTTAATAGATTCTCATTTTTACGAACCGATATTGATTCTTAAATCCCAAGAGTCGATTAGTCATCCTGTTTTCAGTTGATGAATGAATGTAACATTGTAGCGCATCCCATCCAATAAATCTCAGTAATCTTTGTGCTTTGTTACTATTGATATGAAACAAAGTCTCAGATTTCAAATTACGTCCATTTTCTTACGAAATTCCAAAACATAAATGCCGTTTTGTCGCTGTGGCGTGAGATCGCTCCGGCTCAGCTCTAGAGAAGCACATGATCTTCTCCTCCGCCTTAATAACACCAGTTACAGCGCGAGATAAACATGAGTGAGCTTCTGAAAGTGTGTTAAAAGATGGAGAACAACTTATCGAAGTCCGTATCATGTGACATGGAGTCGCTCGATCAGTGTTTCAGCCGTGGAAAGACGTCAGTAAAACAGCTTGTAAACATTAACGTCACATTTACCTCAGAAAAACCAGATCCAGTGACCATAAACTCGTCAGTCAGCGAGACAAATTAACTCTAGAGAGGAGCATTCTGCTAAATTCATCATATTACATATTCATTATATTTTTTAATGTTCTTCAATATTTAATGCATGTTTGAATAAATCTGGCAAGTTTTTATGGCAGCCACCATTTAAATGTTTACATTTCATATATCTTTATTAGGGCTGTCAAACGATTAATCGCATCCAAAATAAAAGTTTGTGTTTACATAATTTGTGTGTATGGAGTATAATTATTTTCTATATATAAATACACACACATGCATATATATATTTAAGAAAATGTGTTATTTATATATAAAATATTTATATATAAATTATATATAATATAAATATATATACACAGTATATACATGCAAATATTTCTTAAATATATACATGCATGTGTGAGTATTTATATATAGAAAATAATTATACAACGTACACACACACATATATTATGTAAAAACAAACTTTTATTTTGGATGCGATTAATCGTTTGACAGCCTTAATCTTTATTATTATAAAAATAAATAAAAGTGTAATTTAAGTTTATACAAATCAGTTGATTTTTACCTTCAGTATTACAGTAGGCTAATGAAGCCTATAGACTACAACTGACTCTCATAGTTTACAGCATTAGTGAAGAGATTTTAAATTTGCCATGTAATTGATATCCAAAAATAATCAATATTGAATCGAAATCGAATCGAATTGTGAAATTTGTGTCAATACCCAGCCCTAGAATAAACACTGCAATCAACAACAACAAAAAATGGTTCATATTCAAATAATGCTACGAAGTGCTAAAAAAGGATTTATTTATTGTTTATATAACAGAAACAATACAGATGCTCTATATACTAAGAACCTGAGAAATTTAACGAACAATCTAAAATGTATCAAATATAATTAGTTAATCAGTTACTATTAAACAACAGTTGTGAGATTATGCGTTTGGCAGATGCCTTTATCTGAAGCGTCTTGCGTTGCGTTTCAAACTGTATGAGCTAGCGACGCACGATATATCGGCCACCGTATCGGTATCCGCCGATAAAAGGTCATTTTTAATGTTGTCGGTATCGGCCTGATAAGACAATTATGCCGATATATTAAAGCCGATAAATAATGATTATTTCCTTCAGCTGAGACTCTTCAGATGCCACTGTTCATCATGATGGGTTTGAATTGATTGAAACATGATTGGAATCACTTCAAAATAGGAAAATACTGTAAAGTGCAGCGCAAGTCCGTCATATTGGCTACAAAACATTATGAGAACATTATAATGTGTTTGGGTTATGGCTTTTAATGGTGAGACTTTTGTTTTTGTAATCAGGCTCTCAAAAATTATATAAAAATTGGATTTAAATGTATTTTTCAAATATAAAGAATTATCGGTTATCGGCGTAAATTTTTTAATCGCTGCATCCCTACAGTATAACATTGAGAATGATGATAATTCTGTTGAAATCTTGAAAGGAGTTCATGTAAAGTTCACTGTTTTTATGTTGAGTGTCACATTTGATATCAGGCTTTTATGGCTCATATAGTGAGAATATGAAGGAAAAAAAATGCTGATATTTGTATGAAATTCTAATGCTTGTAATGTAAATCAATGAGACCTTTATCTAAAAATTCTTACATCAAGAAGCGTTTACTAGAGAAGTAAAATGACATAAGAAATTCTATTTTGTTTTAAGATAAAAATAAAGTAATTTAAGTAATTTTTGCTTAAAACAAGCAAAATTATCTGCCAATGGGGTTACAACAGTATAGCATAAACTGCATATAAAAATCAATATCCGTCAATAATATGTCTTAGTCAGATGATATTTAAATGCTTAGTTTTATGATCAAAGCTCTGTAGTTTTAACATATAATGCAATGCAATGATGATATATTGAAAATATAACAATTATAGAATATTTAACATTCTGTATGCAGTATTAAGTTACAGTTAATAGAGTTTATGTAGCCTACATCGTTTCTACAAAATTAGTTTAAATTAGTTTGTAACTGATATAGTGAAAATTGTGCCTTTAATATTAATATGGAAGCCCATTTCCGCCACATAAGAAAATCAAATCATGCTTATAAATCATAATTATGCCATAAAGTCGAAATTAGACATACCAAGTGACATGTTTTAATTATGACTTAGTTTGTCGTAATTTCGACTTTTCATCTCATAAATGGACTTAGTATGTCATATTTTAAACTCGATGTTATAAAAATAGCTTAGCATGTCAATTTCGACTTTCTATGTTATAAATATGACTGAGTGTGTAATAACTTCGACTTTTAATCTCATAATCGACTTGGTATGTCATAATTTCGACTTTCTGTTAATAAATATGACTAAGTATGTCATAATTTCGATGTTATGAATAACTTAGTATTTAGTATGTCAATTTCGAATTTTCACCTCATAATGGACTTAGTATGTACTAATTTCTACTTCCTGTGTTATTAATATGCCGTTGTATGTCACAATTTCGACTTTTCATCTCATAATTGACTCAGTATGCACTAATTCAGACTTTTTATGTCATAATGGTTTACAAAATAATGCTTTTTTCCCTAATGTGGCGGAAATGGGCTTCCATGTGATACAGCATATGATACACTATTAAATCCCGGAAAATAATATGTGACAAAACTGGTTTCATACTCTACCTCTGCATGACTCTCACACTGTTTAACTCTGGAATGAAATTGTGTGTGTTTATTATTCTCAAACGCTTCTTCTCTTCCTCAAAGTGCGCGCGTGTTTGCAGCACGTCACGTTTTCCGGGTATCTCTTAAAGAAACAGTGCTACTGTTCAATCACCGTTTCACAAATAAGTGATGTTGTCATAGGCTTTTACTGTTTTTAGATTGCGCACATGATGCAATCATTTGCCTTAAATTGCCAGAGCACATCAGAGGAACTTTATCTTGCAGCAAAAGCCTGTTCAAAGGTTAGTTTGACATCTCCGAGCCAACATGGCGTCATCCCGCGTCCAGTTTCGCGGAGTCTGCGGTCTGTTCCACTGAAGACCAGGCCACTGCTGACGGACAGTGCGCACCATCATGGCGGACGCAGGACAGACGGAATCAGAGCAGGTAATCACACAGCTAAACAAAACAAGCATTTCGCGTTTTATTCTCATCTGAAATGGATTTATAAATAATATTTCGCTCTCTCCAAAAGGACATCGAGAGCAAGATCGAAGAAACGCGACAGAGGTTTAAAAGCGAGTATGTTGAGGGTGAGTTAGCAGTACGCTAAGTTCTCAAGCTTCACAATAACATTCATCACTGAAGTCTTGATCTCATAATTGCTTATTAATTCAGATATTAAATATGAAAAAGTATCCACAATGACATTTAGGACTTTTGAGGATCACGTGTCATTCATTATACGAGCAGATGTTTAATATTTGATATCACAGCTATTGGATTCAACTGTCAGTCAGAAGTCAAAATTCATGTTTTAATCATAATGTTGATTTTTGTTTTGCTGTTGTAAAAGTAGCACTAGTGAGGAACAAGTAGCAATACGTGCAAAGAGTCAGTCTTACAGTATTTGCATATATTGTTTTATGACATTTCCTGGGATGTATGAAAATATACTCTCATGTACGCTTTTTATTACATTTCCTCATAAATAGTTTTATAACCAGGTTAACTTGTATTGTGCAGTGTCAGAGTAGTGTGTTTAGTGTATTGCAACATTTTAAAGTATATTTTAAAGTACTTAAAGTAAGTAAAGAAAACTATTATTTTAAATTGTAAATTGTAATATTGTATTTATTTATATGTATTCTGTATATATCAAACAAATGCAGGCTTGATGAGCATAATGACTTATTTCAAAAATGTTAAAAATAGTACTTTTGACCGTACTGTGTGTGTGTGTGTGTGTGTGTGTGTGTGTGTGTGTGTGTGTGTGTATGTGTGTGTGTGTGTGTGTAAAATAAATAGGGATGCACTGATATGAAAATTTTGGCCGATAACCGATACTTCTTTATATTTGAAAGCCGATAACCGATATATTGGCCGATAAATCTAAATCCAAATTTTTATATAATTTTTGAGAGCCTGTTTACAAAAACAAAAGTCTCACGATTAAAAGTAATGTCCCAAGCTCACAATTATTATGATGTTTTTTTCATTGTAATGTTATGTAGCCGATATGACAGATTGTGAAGCACATGTTGCACTGAACTGTATTTTCCTTTTCAAAGTGATTCCAATCATCTGAAGAGTCTCAGCTGAAGGAGATAATACATTATTTATCAGCTTTAATATATCAGACAAATTTTCTTATCGGGCCGATAACGATATTAAAAATCAACATATATCGGCTGATACCGATATGGTGGCCGATATATCGTGCATCCCTAAAAATAAAATAAATAAATAATATTTATATATATATATAAACACAGATTTATGCATGTTTGTGTATTTACTTCAGCTTATTGAAACCCTGTCCTGCTGTCACTAACTCAATCTCACAGAGTCCTCAGACAAATATGACAGCCGAGACGTGGAGAAGCTCCTCCGAGACGACGCTCTGCTGGAGGGATACCTCACGTGGAGACACTTCGTGGTGGACGACACCCTGAAGATGATCGACGAGAGCTTGCAGTGGAGGAGAGAGTTTCAGCTCAACGGTGTGTGTGTGTGTGTGTGTGTGTGTGATGCTCTTTCACAGAAACAGGCTGACATGAGGAAGTTACTCACATGCTCGACGGTTCCTGTTGCGTGAATCTCGTGAAAACAAACACGTCTAGGCCACATTTACCAAAAGGAAAATTCTGCTTATTTAATGTGAACTTTTGCAGTGTGAAACTTTTGTAATGACAGTTTCCAACCCCATAAAAATATTTCTGAAATATGACGTAATTTCATCTTTCGATGTTATAAATATGAATTAGTATGTCATAATTTAATCTTTCGATGTTATAAATATGACTTAGAATGTCATAATTTCGACTTTTCATCTTATAAAATTGACAGTATGTCATAATTTCGACTTTCGATGTTATAAATATGACTTAGAATGTCATAATTGCGACTTTTCATCTCATAATTGACTCATTCATAATTTCGACTTTCGATGTTATAAATATGACTTAGAATGTCATAATTTCAACTTTCGATGTTATAAATATGAATTAGTATGTCATAATTTCGACTTTCGATGTTATAAATATGACTTAGAATGTCATAATTTCGACTTTTCATCTTATAAAATTGACAGTATGTCATAATTTCGACTTTCGATGTTATAAATATGACTTAGAATGTCATAATTTCAACTTTCGATGTTATAAATATGACTTAGTATGTCATAATTTCGACTTTTCATCTTATAAAATTGACAGTATGTTGACAGTATGTCATAATTTCGACTTTCGATGTTATAAATATGAATTAGTATGTCATAATTTCGACTTTCGATGTTATAAATATGACTTAGTATGTCATAATTTCGACTTTCGATGTTATAAATATGACTTAGTATGTCAATTTCGACTTTCGATGTTATAAATATGACTTAGAATGTCATAATTTCAACTTTCGATGTTATAAATATGAATTAGTATGTCATAATTTCGACTTTCGATGTTATAAATATGACTTAGAATGTCATAATTTCGACTTTTCATCTTATAAAATTGACAGTATGTTGACAGTATGTCATAATTTCGACTTTCGATGTTATAAATATGACTTAGTATGTCAATTTCGACTTTCGATGTTATAAATATGACTTAGAATGTCAAAATTTCGACTTTCGATGTTATAAATATGACTTAGAATGTCATAATTTCAACTTTCGATGTTATAAATATGACTTAGTATGTCATAATTTCGACTTTTCATCTTATAAAATTGACAGTATGTTGACAGTATGTCATAATTTCGACTTTCGATGTTATAAATATGAATTAGTATGTCATAATTTCGACTTTCGATGTTATAAATATGACTTAGTATGTCATAATTTCGACTTTCGATGTTATAAATATGACTTAGTATGTCAATTTCGACTTTCGATGTTATAAATATGACTTAGTATGTCATAATTTCGACTTTCGATGTTATAAATATGACTTAGAATGTCATAATTTCGACTTTTCATCTTATAAAATTGACAGTATGTCATAATTTCGACTTTCGATGTTATAAATATGACTTAGAATGTCATAATTTCGACTTTCGATGTTATAAATATGACTTAGTATGTCATAATTTCGACTTTCGATGTTATAAATATGACTTAGTATGTCATAATTTCGACTTCTGATGTTATAAATATGACATGTCAATTTCGACTTTCGATGTTATAAATATGACTTAGAATGTCATAATTTCGACTTTTCATCTTATAAAATTGACAGTATGTCATAATTTCGACTTTCGATGTTATAAATGACTTAGAATGTCATAATTTCGACTTTTCATCTTATAAAATTGACAGTATGTCATAATTTCGACTTTCGATGTTATAAATATGACTTAGAATGTCATAATTTCGACTTTCGATGTTATAAATATGACTTAGAATGTCATAATTTCGACTTTCGATGTTATAAATATGACTTAGTATGTCATAATTTCGACTTTCGATGTTATAAATATGACTTAGAATGTCATAATTTCGACTTTTGATGTTATAAATATGACTTAATATGTCATAATTTCGACTTTCGATGTTATAAATATGACTTAGTATGTCATAATTTCATCTTTCGATGTTATAAATATGACTTAGTATGTCAATTTCGACTTTCGATGTTATAAATATGACTTAGAATGTCATAATTTCGACTTTTCATCTTATAAAATTGACAGTATGTCAATTTCGACTTTCGATGTTATAAATATGACTTAGTATGTCATAATTTCGACTTTCGATGTTATAAATATGACTTAGAATGTCATAATTTCGACTTTTCATCTTATAAAATTGACAGTATGTCAATTTCGACTTTCGATGTTATAAATATGACTTAGAATGTCATAATTTCGACTTTCGATGTTATAAATATGACTTAGTATGTCATAATTTCGACTTTCGATGTTATAAATATGACTTAGAATGTCATAATTTCGACTTTCGATGTTATAAATATGACTTAGTATGTCATAATTTCGACTTTTCATCTTATAAAATTGACAGTATGTCAATTTCGACTTTCGATGTTATAAATATGACTTAGTATGTCATAATTTCGACTTTCGATGTTATAAATATGACTTAGAATGTCATAATTTCGACTTTTCATCTTATAAAATTGACAGTATGTCAATTTCGACTTTCGATGTTATAAATATGACTTAGAATGTCATAATTTCGACTTTCGATGTTATAAATATGACTTAGTATGTCATAATTTCGACTTTCGATGTTATAAATATGACTTAGTATGTCATAATTTCGACTTTCGATGTTATAAATATGACTTAGTATGTCATAATTTCGACTTTCGATGTTATAAATATGACTTAGAATGTCATAATTTCGACTTTCGATGTTATAAATATGACTTAGAATGTCATAATTTCGACTTTCGATGTTATAAATATGACTTAGTATGTCATAATTTCGACTTTTCATCTCATAATTGACTCATTCATAATTTCGACTTGTCCAAACATGTCCAGGCCACATTTACCAAAAAGAAAATGAAACTTATTTTAGGACTAATACGATCTTTTGCAGTGTGAAATTATTTTAATGACAGTTTCCAACCCCATAAAAACTATTTCTGAAAACATAAGCCGGACATGATCAAAAGTCGCAGTGAAAGCATTATTGACCGCTGTAATGATCCTGTAATACTGGTCCATGTCATATTATTATCATTATTAGTGTTTCCCTCTTGATCCCAATGACAGCATGAGTTCCTTATGGATGATTATGGACTATATGCTTCGTCTGTTTAACATTTATAGAGATTTACAGAATGGCAATTGGATCATCTTTTGTGCTCCTGAGAAACAGTTCCCTGTAGTCTCCTTTCCAATAGAGACGATTATTGTATGTATTCTGAGCTGATCTTGAGCGGCACAATCCTCTTCTTGTCCGTCTTCCGTCCTTCAAACCTTCAGTGTTAATTCAGTCATTTCAGCAGATTTGTTCAACAAAGTAACTTTCATTGCCACAAACCAAATCAGTCAGTGTTGGTTTTCTCTTATCAAGGGTTCAGTGTGTTGCTAAACTGATACTGTTCTGATGACTGAGAAGAATGTGATGAATGAGTGGTATTTAGTTTTAGTTTTCCTCTGCTTCCTCCTGTAGATCTGGTGGAGAGCAGTATTCCCCGCTGGATGTTCGAGAGCGGTGCGGTTTACCTTCACGGATACGACAGAGAAGGAAACAAACTCTGTATGTGGAGGTTAATCCGCCTTTTCACGTTATAAACACCGTTCTTAATTGCAATATAAAACGAGCTTTCAGAAATTCAGTGAAAAACATTGTGGAAATCATGCCTTAATTATTTGAAAATAGATTTTTTTTATTGATTTACTTAATTTTTAATCTACTTGACTACAAAAACATACAATATATATATATATATTTTTTTTTTCTTCTTCCTTGAAACACTTTTTTTTTTTTTGATCTAGTCTGGTTCAGAGTGAAACTCCACGTGAAGGATGCCAAGACGACCGTGGATAAGAAGAGGTATGTGGCGTTCTGGTTGGAGCGCTACGCTAAACGAGAGCCGGGAATGCCTCTGACGGTCGTGTTCGACATGTCCGAGTCCGGACTCAGTAATATAGTGAGTTCTTCACTTTACTCCACATGCTCATTAAATAAAATAACCAAAATCAGGTCTAAAAATGTTTCAATCCTGAAAATGCTACACACAAATAACTGGGCAACAATTAAACGCATCCAAAGTAAAAGTTTGTGTTTACATAATATATGTGTGTGTGCTGTGTATAATTATTTTGTATATATAAATATACACATATGCATGTATATATTAAAGAAATATTTGCATGTATGTACTGTATATATATTTATACATAATTTATATTACAGTAATCAACATTTGAAGTGGATCAAAACCTTTCATCAAAGTTATGCATGAATTATGAACAAAACCCGTTCTTGTCTTAGGACAACTTTGGTCCACTTTAAATGTTGACTACTGTATATATAACACAAGTAGAAATATTTTATATATAAATAACACATTTTTCTTACATATATACATGCATATGTGTGTATTTATATAAATAAAATAATTATACACAGCACACACACACATATATCATGTAAACACAAACTTTTATTTTGGAAGCCATTAATCGTTGCCCAGAACTACAAATAACATAAATATTTAGAGCATTCCTCCTTCAAAAGAACATATATATTGAAGAAATATTTGCAGGTACTGTATATATAGTTATACATAATTAATGAATGAATTAATTATGTTATTAATTAATAACTATTAATTATTAATCATATATTTTATAAATAACACATTTTTCTTCAATATATACATGCATATGTGTGTATTTATATATACAAAATATACACAGTACATTTTGTAAACACAAACAGAACTTTTATTGTGTAAACAAACTTTTATTTTGGATACGATTAATCGTTGCCCGACACTACAAATAACATTAATATTTAGAGCATTCCTCTTTCAAAAGAACATGAAGCACAAATAATAGTTACCGCCAAATATAATATTTCAGAATTAGTTTTAGTGTTTTTTTCCCTCCTAAAGTCTGAAGAGTGCATGGATGTTTCTCACATAAACCGATGAAGAAACGTGAACCTCGTTTGGCGCTTGCTCTGATTAGTCATGGGCCGTTCTTGACCCTCTGGCAGGCATTTTAAGGACATTATCTGTATTATATAAATATGATTATACGCTGTGCGAGTCGAAGGTGCGGAGGGACAGATGCCCTTCACTGCTTTAACACTTCGCAGATTAACGTGGCCTTTAAATCTCTCCGGTCAATCCAACTCGCTCGCTTAATCCCAGAGAACTTCCTGTCAAACAGCAAATCTCCTCGTCTCATGTTTCTGCCGCAGAAACGGCCAGAGCCTAATCAAGCCTAATGCCAGAATTACAGTGCGCTTTAATTAATGCTTATCTTATATGACTGTAAATTGGTTTTGCATGTTTATAATATGAAGGACTGTCATGTGGAAGTGTCTTCATTATGGCGACTAGGGTTTAACGCTTCTCTGTAAAATACCAAGCTGAAATTCAAATGAAATTTGACAAAAGTTATTAATTTAGTGCACATACATATACATATACATATACATGTACATATACATATATAAATACATTAACATATATACACATACATACATACATATACATATATATATATATATGTATGTATATGTGTGAATGTATATGTGTATGTATATACACCTATTTTTTTACAGTCTATGATATACACACACACACACATACATATATATACACATTTACATATACATACGGTATATAAATACATTCACATATATATATATATATATATATATTAGGGCTGTCAAACGATTAATCGCGATTAATCGCATCCAAAATAAAAGTTTGTGTTTACATAATATATGTGTGTGTGTGTACGGAGTATAATTATTTTCTATATATAAATACACACACATGCATATATATATATTTAAGAAAAATGTGTTATTTATATATAAAATATTTATATATAATATAAATTATATATAATACAAATATATATACACAGTATATACATGCAAATATTTCTTAAATATATACATGCATGTGTGTGTATTTATATATAGAAAATAATTATACACCATACACACACACACATATATTATGTAAAAACAAACTTTTATTTTGGATGCGATTAATCGCGATTAATCGTTTGACAGCCCTAATATATATACACATATACATATACATACACATATACATACACATATACATACACATATACATTCACATATATATATATATATACACACACACACATATACATATACATTCACATATATACACATACATATATACATACATATATATATATATATATATATATATATATATATATCTTTAAATGTATATATATATGTATATGTGTGAATGTATATGTGTATGTATATTTAAATGTATATGTATGTGTATATATGTGAATGTATATGTGTGTGTGTGTATATATATATATATATATATATATATATATATATACATACATATACACATATATATATATACACATACAGTATATACATATACATATACATATACATTCACATACATATACATTCACATTTATATACACACACACATATATATATATATGGCCGCTCTGGAGAAAACCGTGATGTCATCGTCCAGCTCAGTTCAGCTCTCATATAATGGTGTCAATGCAGGAGATCAATAATATTGTTGAATATTAAATAAAATGTCCCCAACTAAGCAAGCCAAAAGCCAAAGTCAACAAAGGCCATTACCATATGCCAAGTAAATAAATCTTCCATATAAAAACCATTCTGTTGTGTTCTTGTAATGATCTTTCATTGAAGAGTCAGTAATGCAAAAGGTTGTTGCTTCCAGGAACGAGTATGGAGAGCAAGTGTAAGCGTCAACAGCAAACGGAGCTAAAGGTTACTCGAGCGCTCAGTAAACACCAGGATTGCACAATCTGTTCAGATCAGAAGGACTAACCGGTTGTACAGTCGTGATCGTGTTGATCAGTGTGTGTGTTCAGTGCAGGTTGAGCTGTGTGGTTAGCGGTTAGATCTGACCCCATGGTGACCTTTAACAGTTAGTCAACTAATGGATTAATGACAGCTTTATAGTTTAACATGAGGTTTAGTCTTTATGAAGTGGGTCAGTAACAAACACTCTCACTGAAATACATTCCAATATTCAACAAAATATTCAATGAGAAATGCTTGATATGTTAAATAAAATTGGTGGTAAATTTGGATTTGTCTTTTTTTTTTTTTTTTTTTTTTTTGTATAATCCCAGTGAATAAAATGCTTTACAAACGAAAACTTTTTTTTTTTTAAATCTAAAACCTTCTTACCCCAAAATCCATGTTTTATATTATATTTATATTATATTATATGATATTTTTACCGCGGTATGATTGGTATAGCAAAATTACAGTATACACCATCCTTTCATCCAGCTCTATAAATTATAGACATTAAATCAATGAAAAAATGTAAAACTCCTAGAACCGTTTGGAGAAACATCACGAAATTTGGCAGATTTATTGCAAAGGATCTGAACATTATTCACACCAATTTTAGGGTCTCTGCTTAAAACTCTCTAGCGCCACCATCATCTTAAATTATGACTTAAATCATTTTTTTAGGATTATAAATTCTGACTCCTGAAAGAATTGGACAAATCCCGCCTGGCAACACAGATCTGCTGTTCTTGCTGCGTCTAACGTTCTTTCCCATGTTCTTCTCTTCTAGGATATGGACTTCGTGAAATACATCATTAACTGCTTCAAAGTGTACTATCCAAAGTTTCTTTGTGAGTGTATTCTGTTTATTCAACCTTCTGTTAATTAATTAAGTCGAATGTAATAAATACTAATCAAAATCAAACTTATTAAAAAAAATGCCAATGTGCTGATCAATTACTGAAATATTGGTAACACTAATACTTAATATAACACTAACACTAATATAACACATTAGTTAATGCATTTACTAACAATGGGCAATACATTTGTTAAAGTTTTTATTAATCTTTGTTAATGTTAGTTAATAATAATCCAGCTGTTCATTGTTTGTTCATGTTAGTTCACAGTGCATTAACTAATGTTCACAAATACAACCTTTGATTTTAATAATGTTTTAGTAAATGTTGAAATCAATATTAACTAAGATTAATAAATGCTGAAGATGTATTGTTCATTCTTAGTTTATGTTAACAGACTAATGAACCTTATTGTAAAGCGTTACCGAAATATTAACTTAAAATCTCAGGGAACTTTTTAACTCAAAGGGATTGGCTGACAGAAATAAGTTTGGGAATCCCTGTATTATAGAAAGAGATTTCCAAAATGTCCTTATTTTACATATAACTTTCCCCAGTCACTTGGTTTGTCTAAACATTTATGTATTTTCTGTTTTAATCACAGCCAAAATGATCATGTACGAGATGCCCTGGATCATGAATGGTGAGTTGTGATTGGTTGATAACTGACAGATCTTTCTAATGATGTTCATTTGTCCTAACTATGAACCATCACTGAACTTACTTAAGCTGGACTGTGATGCTGTTTTCCTCTAGAAACAAACTTTGTTGCATTATTTTGCTGTTATCTCTGTATCTTTGTTATCTCTGTAAAGCTGCTTTGAAACAATCTGTACTGTAAAAAGTGCTGTATAAATCCATGTGACGTGACTGGACTGACTTGTCTTGTGTGTGGCAGCCGCCTGGAAGATCGTGAAGACGTGGCTCGGCCCTGATGCCATCAGTAAACTCAAGTTCGTCACCAAGAGTGACATCCAGACGTACATCGGCCCCGAACACCTTCCCCCGTACATGGGAGGAACGGTACGTAAATATAAGAGGAGGATTACTTTAACTGGGCTTTGGCACAAATGTCACATCTCCATTTCGATTCACAAGCTTACAATGACTTTACAAGTTATTTTTCTATCTAACTATTAGGGCTGGGCAAAAAAAAAATTCTTCGATGAATCGTTTTTTAAAGGGGTCCTATAAATCCCTTTTTACAAGATGTAAAATAAGTCTCTGATGTCCCCAGTGTGTGTGTGAAGTTTTAGCTCAAAATACCCCACAGATATTTTTATATAGCATGTTAAAATTGTCACTTTTTGAGGATGAGCAAAAACATACCGTTTGTGTCTGTCCCTTTAAATGCAAATGAGCTGCTGCTCCCGGCACAGAGGGCGGAGCTTCAAGAGCTTGTGTGTGTGTGTGTGTGTGTGTGTCAAACACTGATTGAGCGATTACATGAGACATGATTGATTTCAGGAAGTTGTTCTGAATCTTTCACCATTCCTTCTGATGTTCATTCATGATTATTGTTTATGATTATTTGCTGCTGTAACTAGTAGTGAAGAGGAAGAGATGATTGGTTCAACAGTGATCTGTCAGCACACATTAAAGAGACACAAACACATTTATTGCTTGAATTTTGTTATAAAATTGAAAGTATTTGAAAGCTGAGACTTCATATCAAAAGTAACAAAGCCTAACGCGATTTATTGGATGGGAGGCGCGCTACAAATCACGTTTAGGGAAGAATCAATATTTTCAGCCCAGCCGTAGTGTTAAAGTCCCCCTGTAGTCCATCGTTTTATCACTTAAATCTCATTTTTGATCATCAAAATGACTTAAGTGTTTTTTCCTTGAAAATAAAAAAAATTCTTAATGCATTAAAATATCTTGAATGTAACTCGACACCCTCGCCTCATTTAGTATGCGTGGTTCTATGAATATGCAAATGAGCCCCGCCTCCACTCACTCCCTCAGCTCAGAGATCCACTGGTTGACGATCACACGTTGATCTGATTGGTTACAAGGTAGTTTGTGACGTCAGAAACACCAGCGATTTCAAAGCGTGTTTTTGAGACTGTCTTTGGTTCACTGCAGTTTTAAGGAGGAAATACTCAGCAATGCTGTCGACTTATGAACTTACACATGCTTTGTCTTAAAGCAGATTAAAAACACCACATAGACATTTAAACAACATTAAAAGCTGGATTTACACCACAGGGAGACTTTAAGTAAAATATGGCTTTAAGATTTGTGGTAATATTCTTTGTTTTATCTGACAGGATCAGTTCAAGTACAGTTATCCGCCTCTCCCGGACGACGACTTCCAATCTCCAATCTGTGAAAACGGTCCAATCGTCAGCGAGGATGAGAGTGACATCAAGGATTTAGAGTCCGACTCCAAAGAAACTCTCGAGTCCAGTTTCAATGCTGAGCAATCCATCAGACCAAAGAAGGTATACCTCGTTTCCTCACGTCTAGGTCACATTTCCCCCAAAAATCCAAAGAAATTATATTTTGCAAGATTATTTTGCAATACATTTTACATTTTTGCATCTTTTGAATTTGGCAAAAATAGTGCAAAAAACATAAACTTAATTTCTGGCAAAACCTTACAATGCGTTTTTGTTTTGTTTTTTTAACTTGAAAATATATTTTGCACGAAATTTTTTTTTTTTTCGCGTACATTTTTGCCAAATTCGCACATTTTTAGATCTTGGTTAAAAAAAAAAAAAAAAAAAAGTGCACAAAATATTAGCAATTTTCTGATGAAACTTTACAATGCGTTTTGTTAACATGAACTAACGATAAACAATACTTCTACAGCATTTATTAATCTTAGTTTGTGTTCTACATTTTCTAATACGTTATTAAAATCAAAAGTTGCATCTGTGAACAGTTAATGCACTGTGAACTAACATCAACAAGCAGTGAACAGCTGTATCTTTATTAACTAACATTAACAAAGGTAATAAATGCTGTAAACTATATTGCTCATAGTTAGTCCATATTAACTAATGTTAAAAAAAATATGCAAAATATGATTTATTTTCTTTTGATTTTGAAATGTGGCCCAGACATGCTCCTGATCGGTTTCCTGAGATTTAACTCCTCTATGCCCGATTTACAGCTGTTTCTAACAGTGATTATTTGCTTACTTTTTGAGCTTCTGTGCATTCTTCTCATACTGATTAAATCATGCAATAACGCATGCATTTGCTTCTAAATCAAAACTCATCACAACGTCTGCGAGTTCAACTCAAAGCATGCTGATGCTTCGGCTTTAATAACGCAGCCGAGACCTTGTTCTGAAGCTCCACTGTCCCTGTTAATCTCTCGCTGTCTTCTCAGTGAGATGATGATCACGTGTGATCAGGTTAATATCAGGTGAATCGACTCCTAACTGGGGCTGGACAATATTTATAATAAAAATAATAATAAAATGTGCGATGTTTTTCAGCATTTAGACAATGTTCAATAAATGTTCAATGATAAATAGCAGTATTTTCCCATGTATGTTTTTTTTTACTAAAACATTAAAAAATGTAACGACACAATCAAATCATTTAAGATTTTGTTTTTAACTTTAGCAATAATGCAGCAGAGGCTTTTGTTCTTTGTTTTGATTTATTGCATGTTCAGACTTTCATACAACAAAAGAAAATGATCAAAAATGCTGCCAACTTTTATTTTTTTTTAGATTTTCTTTATATGCTTTTATTTTTATGTTTTAGTTTAGTATTAGTTGATTTATTACAAGTTAATGATTTTAATACTTCAACTTAAACATATCAGTTTATTGCCAGGGCAACATTTATTTATTTATTTTTATGTTTTAGTTTTTATTTATTTCCAGTTAATAATTTTAGTGCTTCAACTTAAACTTATGTAAGATTATTCTCAACATTTTTTTTATTTTAATTTCAATTTTTACGTTTTTCAACTATTTATATTTTATTTCATTTTATTGCAGCTTTATTTAAATGAACACATTTTTTAAATAGCTTTATGTTTACGATACTAACCCCGAATCAAAGCGATGCATTGTGCTGTTATCCATCATCATCACTCAGCCCTGATCTGATCCAATCTTCTGTGCTGTTAGTAGCAGACGTGTTGATTGACGTCACATTGAATGAACATGCTAATTATGATAGTGACGGCTAATGCGCTCAAACATCTCATTGATCACTGCAGATTCATCATGTGACTCTCTCAAACTCTCAGCATGAGCTCACAGGTTCAGATGATTGATTTGTGATTGAGATCTCCACTCATTTTCGAGTGGAAAGGCCCATTTACACCAAGAACGATGCAGTACTATATTAGCGTCCACACCAAGCTCACGAATCACGATATTGTTCTGTTTATTCTGTAAATGCTCGAGCTTTTTAAAGCAGGATGGATTCTGATTGGCTGTAAATGTTTTTATCGTTCATCAGCTGGAAAAAATCTTTCTGAAAATGATTCCAACGATATCGTTTCTCTGTGCCGTTAGCGTTGTTGTACTGTGGACTCTGCTATTTTTTCATATTTAGAATTATATTTTTTTAGAACTGTATCTTTATCGTCCTGGGTGTGAACAGGCCATAAGGCTGCACGATATATTGGGGAAAATATGTATATTGCGATATGGATTTGTGCGATTGTCAAATCCAGGTAAATATATGCGTTAGCGGTTTCAGATTGTTTCAGAATGGTTTTGCTCATATAAAGTCTCAATTGTGTGTTATAAAGTCAGAATTGAGTGATATAAAGTCGCAATTGCGTGTTATAAAGTCTGAATTGTGTGATAGTCAGAATTGCGTGTTATAAAGTCAGAATTGCGTGATGGAATTACGTGATATAAAGTCGCAATTGCGTGTAATAGTCAGAATTGCGTGTAATAGTCAGAATTGCGTTATACAAAGTCAGAATTGCGTGTAATAGTCAGAATTGCGTGAGATAAAGTCAGAATTGCGTGTTATAAAGTCAGAATTGCGTGAAATAGTCGCAATTGCGAATAATAGTCAGAATTGCGTGAGATAAAGTCAGAATTGCGTGAGATAAAGTCAGAATTGCGAGTTATAAAGTCAGAATTGCGTGAGATAAAGTCAGAATTGCGTGAGAAAGTCAGAATTGCCTGATATAAAGTCAGAATTGCGAGATATAAAGTCAGAATTGCGTGAAATAGTCGCAATTGCGAGTTATAAAGTCAGAATTGCGTGAGAAAGTCAGAATTGCGTGAGAAAGTCAGAATTGCGTTATATAAAGTCGCAATTGCGTGTAATAGTCAGAATTGCCTGATATAAAGTGGCAATTGAGAGTTATAAAAGTCAGAATTGCGTGAGATAGTCAGAATTGCCTGATATAAAGTGGCAATTGAGAGTTATAAAAGTCAGAATTGCGTGAGATAAAGTCAGAATTGCGAGTTATAAAGTCAGAATTGCGTAAAATAGTCGCAATTGCGAGTTATAAAGTCAGAATTGCGTGAGAAAGTCAGAATTGCGTGAGAAAGTCAGAATTGCGTGAGAAAGTCAGAATTGCCTGATATAAAGTCAGAATTGCGTGTTATAAAGTCAGAATTGCGTGTTATAAAGTCAGAATTGCGAGTTATAAAGTCAGACTTGCGTGATATAAAGTCAGAATTGCGTGAGAAAGTCAGAATTGCCTGATATAAAGTCAGAATTGCGTGTTATAAAGTCAGAATTGCGAGTTATAAAGTCAGAATTGCGTGTTATAAAGTCAGAATTGCGAGTTATAAAGTCAGATTTGCGAGTTATAAAGTCAGACTTGCGTGATATAAAGTCAGAATTGCGTGTTATAAAGTCAGAATTGCGTGTTATAAAGTCAGAATTGCGTGTTATAAAGTCAGAATTGCGAGTTATAAAGTCAGACTTGCGTGATATAAAGTCAGAATTGCGTGAGAAAGTCAGAATTGCCTGATATAAAGTCAGAATTGCGTGTTATAAAGTCAGAATTGCGTGTTATAAAGTCAGAATTGCGTGTTATAAAGTCAGAATTACGAGATATAAAGTCAGAATTGCGTGATATAAAGTCAGAATTGCGTGAGAAAGTCAGAATTGCCTGATATAAAGTCAGAATTGCGTGTTATAAAGTCAGAATTGCGAGTTATAAAGTCAGAATTGCGAGAGAAAGTCAGAATTGCCTGATATAAAGTCAGAATTGCGTGAGATAGAATTGCGTGATATAAAGTCAGAATTGCGTGATATAAAGTGGCAATTGAGTTATAAAAGTCAGAATTGCTTGTAATAGTCAGAATTGCGTGATAAAGTCAGAATTGCGTGAAATAGTCGCAATTGCGAGTTATAAAGTCAGAATTGTGTTATATAAAGTCGCAATTGCGTTTAATAGTCAGAATTGCGTGTAATAGTCAGAATTGCGTGTAATAGTCAGAATTGCGTTATATAAAGTGGCAATTGAGAGTTATAAAAGTCAGAATTGCATGTAATAGTCAGAATTGCGTGTTAAGTCAGAATTGCGAGTTATAAAGTCAGAATTGCGTGAAATAGTCGCAATTGCGAGTTATAAAGTCAGAATTGCGTGAAATAGTCGCAATTGCCAGTTATAAAGTCAGAATTGCGTGAGAAAGTCAGAATTGCATGATATAAAGTCAGAATTGCGTGAGAAAGTCAGAATTGCCTGATAAAGTCAGAATTGCGTGTAATAGTCAGAATTGCGTGATAAAGTCAGAATTGCGTGAAATAGCGAGTTATAAAGTCAGAATTGCGTGATATAAAGTCAGAATTGCGTGAGAAAGTCAGAATTGCCTGATAAAGTCAGAATTGCGTGAAATAGTCAGAATTGCGTGTAATAGTCAGAATTGCGTGAGAAAGTCAGAATTGCGTGAAATAGTCAGAATTGCGTGTAATAGTCAGAATTGCGTGAGAAAGTCAGAATTGCCTGATAAAGTCAGAATTGCGTGAAATAGTCAGAATTGCGTGAAATAGTCAGAATTGCGTGTAATAGTCAGAATTGCGTGATATAAACTGGCAATTGAGTTATAAAAATCAGAATTGCGTGTAATAGTCAGAATTGCGTGAGAAAGTCAGAATTGCCTGATAAAGTTAGAATTGCGTGAAATAGTCAGAATTGCGTGTAATAGTCAGAATTGCGTGATATAAACTGGCAATTGAGTTATAAAAATCAGAATTGCGTGTAATAGTCAGAATTGCGTGAAATTGCGAGTTATAAAGTCAGAATTGCGTGAGATAGTCAGAATTGCGTGTTATAAAGTCAGAATTGCGAGATATAAAGTCAGAATTGCGTTATAAAGTCAGAATTGCGTGTTATAAAGTCAGAATTGCGTGAGATAAAGTCAGAATTGCGTGAGAAAGTCAGAATTGCGTGATATAAAGTCAGAATTGCGTTATATAAAGTCGCAATTGCGTGTAATAGTCAGAATTGTGTGTAATAGTCAGAATTGCATTATATAAAGTCAGAATTGCGTAATATAAAGTGGCAATTGAGAGTTATAAAAGTCAGAATTGCGTGTAATAGTCAGAATTGCGTGAAAGTTTCAATTGCGAGTTATAAAGTCAGAATTGCGTGAGATAAAGTCAGAATTGCGTGATATAAAGTCAGAATTGCGTGAGATAGTCAGAATTGCCTGATATAAAGTGGCAATTGAGAGTTATAAAAGTCAGAATTGCGTGTGATAGTCAGAATTGCGTGTTATAAAGTCAGAATTGCGTGAAATAGTCGCAATTGCGAGTTATAAAGTCAGAATTGCGTGAGATAAAGTCAGAATTGCGTGAGATAAAGTCAGAATTGCGTGTTATAAAGTCAGAATTGCGAGATATAAAGTCAGAATTGCGTTATAAAGTCAGAATTGCGTGTTATAAAGTCAGAATTGCGTGAGATAAAGTCAGAATTGCGTGAGAAAGTCAGAATTGCGTGATATAAAGTCAGAATTGCGTTATATAAAGTCGCAATTGCGTGTAATAGTCAGAATTGTGTGTAATAGTCAGAATTGCATTATATAAAGTCAGAATTGCGTAATATAAAGTGGCAATTGAGAGTTATAAAAGTCAGAATTGCGTGTAATAGTCAGAATTGCGTGAAAGTTTCAATTGCGTGAGATAAAGTCAGAATTGCGTGAGATAAAGTCAGAATTGCGAGTTATAAAGTCAGAATTGCGTGAGATAAAGTCAGAATTGCGTGATATAAAGTCAGAATTGCGTGATAGTCAGAATTGCCTGATATAAAGTGGCAATTGAGAGTTATAAAAGTCAGAATTGCGTGTGATAGTCAGAATTGCGTGTTATAAAGTCAGAATTGCGTGAAATAGTCGCAATTGCGAGTTATAAAGTCAGAATTGCGTGAGATAAAGTCAGAATTGCGTGAGATAAAGTCAGAATTGCGAGATATAAAGTCAGAATTGCGAGATATAAAGTCAGAATTCCGTGTAATAGTCAGAATTGCGTGAAATAGTCAGAATTGCGTGAAATAGTCAGAATTGCGTGTAATAGTCAGAATTGCGTGATATAAACTGGCAATTGAGTTATAAAAATCAGAATTGCGTGTAATAGTCAGAATTGCGTGAAATTGCGAGTTATAAAGTCAGAATTGCGTGAGATAGTCAGAATTGCGTGTTATAAAGTCAGAATTGCGAGATATAAAGTCAGAATTGCGTGTTATAAAGTCAGAATTGCGTGTTATAAAGTCAGAATTGCGTGAGATAAAGTCAGAATTGCGTGAGAAAGTCAGAATTGCGTGATATAAAGTCAGAATTGCGTTATATAAAGTCGCAATTGCGTGTAATAGTCAGAATTGTGTGTAATAGTCAGAATTGCATTATATAAAGTCAGAATTGCGTAATATAAAGTGGCAATTGAGAGTTATAAAAGTCAGAATTGCGTGTAATAGTCAGAATTGCGTGAAATAGTTTCAATTGCGAGTTATAAAGTCAGAATTGCGTGAGATAAAGTCAGAATTGCGTGATATAAAGTCAGAATTGCGTGAGATAGTCAGAATTGCCTGATATAAAGTGGCAATTGAGAGTTATAAAAGTCAGAATTGCGTGTGATAGTCAAAATTGCGAGTTATAAAGTCAGAATTGCGAGTTATAAAGTCAGAATTGCGTGAGATAAAGTCAGAATTGCGTGAGATAAAGTCAGAATTGCGAGATATAAAGTCAGAATTCCGTGTAATAGTCAGAATTGCGTGAGATAAAGTGGCAATTGAGTTGTAAAAATCAGAATTGCATGTAATAGTCAGAATTGCGTGATAAAGTCAGAATTGCGTGTTGTAAAGTATAGTCAACTGTATATTCATGTATATTCATTTCGCAATATATAATCACAGAAAAGCAAAACATCGCAGTCAGTTTTCCCCAGTATCGTGCAGCTCTAATCGACTCCCATGTAAAATCCCCGTCATTCTCCACAGAGCAACTGATTCTCGACTGCAAGTTTCCTAACATTATATTTTGCTTCGAATCAAAGGTTCATGTTTGATTTGATTCCCGGCTTTTAACTCTTTTTTTCCATAAGAATTTGGAGGATTCCTCAATGCGCTGCGTTATCCTCGAGCATGTGTTTCTGATGTCCCTCTCTGTCTGTGTGTCTAAAACAAGGACGGGTAAGACATTGTAGATGTTTCTACACCCTCAAGTGCCTGAAGTTTCCAGAGCGAAACCAGATTCATCCGTCCATCCCATTTCAACTCCATTCAAGACACTCGTGTTCCCGTTTCAGATGTTTTAAAGCATTTCAGAGGCATTGCACAAGATTTTAATCACTTCCATTGATTTCTCTTTAACAAACTACCGTCTGGTTACGGGGTTTGTTCAGTTTGATCAATCAAAGATAAATGAAGGTTTTTTGTTGCAGTTTTACATTGTTACTTTTGTGTTCTGATGTTAAACTCATAAGGGCTCAAACACACTAAAGTCTGCTGTTGTCGGAGATCGAGAACCGGTTCTTGAGCATCTGCGTTTCTGAATCTACAAGTCAAGTCAGCTTTATTTCTACAGCGAAAATATCTTGCAAAATTAGTCAATTATGAAACCATTTACATTCATTTCAATCTGCAACGTCACAGAAAATGAAAATGTTTTATCTGAGATGCGAGTCTGAGTCAAATGTGTAAAAAGAGATCCCACACAATCCTGGATAAATTGAGAATCACAAATTATTTTTATTTTTTTTTGTCGTTTGATTGTGATTCTCCCACGATTCTGAACAGACAACTAAACAATTGCTAGTCATTTTGAAAATGTTTAATTAATTTGAATGAATGATTCAATGACTCACTCAAATACTTGTTTCATTACTGGATGAATCAGCGTTTTTGAACAAATCTCTTGAATGAATGATTCAATGACTCACTCAAATACTTGTTTCATTACTGGATGAATCAGCGTTTTTGAATGAATCTCTTGGTTACATTTCCTGAGCCTGTCTGTCAGAAACACAGTGAATCAGGCGACTGTAAAGGGAGAAACGCTGGGGTTTGTGGGCAGATTCAGTGCTTCAGAAACGCAGCTGATGCGACTCGAGTGTGTCTCCGCCCTGAGAGCTCACCACTGTCATGTGACTGCCTTCTTCATTACTGTATCGTTATGATAATTAACACTCAGGCATCTGTGTCTCCAGCTACTGTTACTATAGACCTGACACTGCACTAACACTCCGTCCAGATGAAGCTCAATGTGACTTTACACATTTTTAACATTTCATATATCAGATCTCCAGTATTCAACACGTCTGTTTTTATTTAGAAAATGTTTGTTCTTATTATGAGTGATTTCTCTGATCGATGCTGTGATTCAATACTGAGTGTTTGCCAAAGATGGAGATATATATATATATAATACAATAATAATTTCATCACTAATGATCAATTAACACTTTAGGTTCACATTAGTTAACATGAGCTAGCAATTCCACATGTTAATTCCAAAATGTATGAATATTTTATTAAAATCAAAAGTTGTGTCTGCTAATATTGTTAAATGAACTAACTCTTTTAACTAAACACTGTAACCAACATTAACTACTGGGATCTTACTGTAAAAGAGTGACCAATGCAATGATGATTGGCTGATTTGCTGACGTACTGTAAGATGTAATCTTGTGTGGAAAACATGTCATGTAATCTAGTTCAGCTGTTTAATTCTTTACATTTCCAATCAAACACTGAATAAAGTCCAGAACATTTCAAATCAAGCCTGCCTGTTCAATCGATGTGACCTTTGACCCTTTAACCCCCGACACACTGCATCTGTGGTTCGGTCACGCCAACTTTCGATTCAACTTTGTTTCACACATTCTGCAGCACGAGCACAAAGAAAGTGTGTGTTCAGCAGTTTCGCTTCTCCCGTGTGTGTGTGTGTGTGTGTGTGTGTGTGTGTCTGTGTGTGTGTGTGTGTCTGTGTGTGTGTGTGTGTGTGTTCAGCTCGAGACTGAAGTGGAGAAAAGTTCCTGCAAGGGTTAAGTGGTGTGTGTGTGTGTGTGAAGTCACATGACGTGAGGGCCTGTGTTCACATTGGCCCTTTGTTCTGATTTCAGCTTTGTGTTGCTGATGCTATTGGGAATCACGTTGCGTTGCTGTGTGTAAAGTTGTGGCCTGTTTAACTCTGTTGCTCGCCATAACTCATTAAAAATGATAAATTTTGCTTTATTTTACTATGCAAAAAAAAAAAAAAGTCAAAAAAACATTTTACTATGCAAAAAAACTGCACAGAAAAACAAAAAGCTGACAGGAAAAAGCAAACATTTACTATTACATAATCAGTTATTAATATTTTGGTTGGTTCTTATTTTTGCATGTCTGGTTTCATTGTGTTATCACTAAAACAACCGACTGCAAACACAACTACGCAATATGACTACACAATCTATAATAATACTTGAATAGAGGGTGAAGATGGACGTCAGTAATTGCATAAATGTTGCTACTCAAATTATATATTTAAGATCAACAACATGTTTGACAAATGAATTGCACTGTTTAATGTACAAAACATTAATTTCCAGATAAAATAAATAATGAATACCATAATATAAAATCATAAAACCGTTGAAATTAGCATAATGTTTGACTTTAGTGATGCATTGATCATTGATTGGTATTTCATTGGTATTTACTTGTTGCTTAACTGTTCATTTGTATAAAGTTGCGACATGCTCAACTTTGTTGCATCTTTGTTGCCATAACTTTCATTAAAAATGAAAAGCGTATTTATCTATCTATTAAAATATATAATAATAATAATAATAAAATATATATATATGGTGTGGTGATGGCGCAGTGGATAAGACACAAGCCTTTGGTGTGAGAGACCCGGGTTCGAATCCACTGTGCGACACCAATGTGTCCCTGAGCAAGACACTTAACCCCTAGTTGCTCCAGAGGCGTGCGACCTCTGACATGTATAGCAATTGTAAGTCGCTTTGGATAAAAGCGTCAGCTAAATGAATAAATGTAAATGTAAATATATAGTTATCTTTATTGTAAGCCTCTCTTTCAAAGTCTTCCTCTTGTATAATTTCTTGATTGTAAAATGTGTTCATCAGTTTGTTGATTCTTTGCACATTTGAACACATTCATGCGCCACACATCACCTGATGTCATGCATTATTATTATTATCACATACTGAAAATACAAAGTGTCATCATGATCTGTGTGTTTCACAGGTGAACTTCATTGAAGACGGTCAAAGGTCAGATGATCTCGACCGAGGAGAACCTGGACGACTGAGAGGGGCGAGAAAACCCACAACCACTTTCAAGGGCACATTACTTCACATCAGGTACACACTGCACACTACACACTGCACACTGCACACTACACACTGCACTCTACACACTGCAGACTGCACACTACACACTGCAGACTACACACTGCACACTACACACTGCACACTACACACTGCACACTACACACTGCACACTGCACTCTACACACTGCACACTACACACTGCACACTACACACTGCACACTACACACTGCACACTACACACTGCACACTACACACTGCACACTGCACACTGCACACTACACACTGCACTCTACACACTGCAGACTGCACACTACACACTGCAGACTACACACTGCAGACTACACACTGCACACTGCACTCTACACACTGCACTCTACACACTGCAGACTGCACACTACACACTGCAGACTACACACTGCACACTACACACTGCACACTACACACTGCACACTACACACTGCACACTACACACTACACACTACACACTGCACTCTACACACTGCACACTACACACTACACACTGCACTCTACACACTGCACTCTACACACTGCAGACTGCACACTACACACTGCAGACTACACACTGCACACTACACACTGCACACTACACACTGCACACTACACACTGCACACTACACACTGCACACTACACACTACACACTGCACTCTACACACTGCACACTACACACTGCACACTACACACTGCACACTACACACTGCACACTACACACTGCACACTACACACTGCACACTGCACACTGCACACTACACACTGCACACTACACACTACACACTGCACTCTACACACTGCACACTGCACACTACACACTACACACTGCACACTACACACTGCAGACTACACACTGCACACTACACACTGCACACTACACACTGCACACTACACACTGCACACTACACACTGCACACTACACACTGCACTCTACACACTGCACACTACACACTGCACACTACACACTGCACTCTACACACTGCACACTACACACTGCACACTACACACTGCACACTACACACTACACACTGCACTCTACACACTGCACACTGCACACTACACACTGCACTCTACACACTGCACACTACACACTACACACTGCACACTACACACTGCACACTGCACACTACACACTGCACTCTGCACTCTACACACTGCACTCTACACACTGCACTCTACACACTGCACACTACACACTGCACTCTACACACTGCACACTGCACACTACACACTGCACTCTACACACTGCACACTGCACTCTACACACTACACACTGCACTCTACACACTGCACTCTACACACTGCACACTACACTCTACACACTGCACTCTACACACTGCACACTGCACACTACACACTGCACACTGCACACTACACACTGCACTCTACACACTGCACTCTACACACTGCACACTACACACTGCACACTACACACTGCACTCTGCACTCTACACACTGCACTCTACACACTGCACTCTACACACTGCACACTACACACTGCACACTGCACACTACACACTGCACTCTACACACTGCACACTACACACTGCACTCTACACACTGCACTCTACACACTGCACTCTACACACTGCACTCCACACACTGCACACCACACACTGCACTCCACACACTGCACACTACACACTGCACACTACACACTGCACACTACACACTGCACTCTACACACTGCACTCTACACACTGCACTCTACACACTGCACTCCACACACTGCACTCTACACACTGCACACTACACACTGCACACTACACACTGCACACTACACACTGCACACTACACACTGCACACTGCACACTACACACTGCACACTACACACTGCACACTACACACTGCACTCTGCAGACTGCACACTACACACTGCACACTACACACTGCACACTACACACTGCACTCTGCAGACTACACACTGCACTCTGCACACTACACACTGCACACTGCACACTACACACTCCATACTACACACTGCATACTGCACACTACACACTGCACACTACACACTCCATACTACACACTGCAGACTACACACTACACACTGCATACTGCACACTGCATACTGCACACTGCACTCTACACACTGCGCTAGAGTTCAGGTAAAATACTGTCACAATCTACTTCAAATAATCAAGGCATGTTTTACTAAAGTAAGAATCATATTTAATAATTTTCATTTATATGCACCATTATCACAATAAATAGTCATGAACAGCAATATTTATAGCGATGCACCGATATGAACGTTTTGGCCGATACCGATAAGTTTTTATATTTAAAAGCCGAAATATATTGGCCGATATATCGTGCGTCCCTAAATATTTACAATATATGAAAAATGACACATGGAGACTTTAGAGAACATTTCTCAAATGACAATGAATCAGAGTTTTGAATCAGTTCACTGACAGTTTGAACTGACTCACAGAAATGAATCAACTCTTTTTTTCTGTTAACCGTTAGTAAAGGTTGTGTGTGCGTTCTAGATAATCATGTGTGTGTGTGTGTTTTCCTCCAGTCCAGCAGAGGAGCTCAGCTTCGGCGCTAAAGAATCAGAGAAGAGGTGTTTGATCGTCCTCAACAACGTCACCAAGAACCACGTGGCCTTTAAGGTGAGACTCAATCATCTCTTTTAAAGCGCATCCCCATCAGACGTGACACGATTAGCAGTTCCTCTGTCCACAAGAAGCGACTAAATCAATCACAGCCAATCAGAAGAGCGTGTGGGCGGAGTCTCACTTCAAGTGAACTCGCAACCAAATGGATGAACACAATCAAATTCATAAATATTACACCATTTTAACATGGTTAAAAATACACTCTTAGAAGAAAAGGAGAAATGTCTTAAAGGTGCCGTAGAATGGATTATTTTATTATTTTATAATGTTTCCTGGGGTGCCCTTATAATGTTAGTATGTTTTTTAGATCAAAATTTGTTATAATTTAGAAATAAAAGGCATATTTCCTAGCCTGATTTCATTCCCTGGTTTGAACACTCTGTTTGAAGGGGCGTGTCTGCTGTGAGACTTCAGTGTAAACGCCCTCTGCTGTGATTGGCTGCTGAGAGACTTCAGTGTTGTTGCCCACTGCTGTGATTGGCTGCTGAGAGACTTCAGTGTTGTTGCCCTCTGCTGTGATTGGCTGACATGCTTGCATATGAAATATCTGGCATTACATGTAGAGCTATCTGGAAAACTTTTACTATTACAGCTTTTATACGTTTTTACTATTACAGCTATCGGGATTAACGAATCATGAGAAGTTTTTTAAGTATTTAGATCTATTCCAGCATTGCGCAGATGACAGCCTGTTGATCGTGTAAATGAAGATCTTATCACTGCAACGTGATTTACTGATGCATAAACAGTGTTGAACGACTTTGAGAGAAAGATTATCTGTCTGAACTTGAACAATTACACATCAGAAATTCACATAACCCACTGGTTCTCCAGAGGCTCGGATGAAGGAACTAAAAAAATACTTTTGTGTTCATTTGTACATCCAAACATTGAGCAACTGCCAAGCTTCGTTCGCTCGTTTGCAAGCCACGATGTCTCTCGAGGAAAAAACAATATCGCGCTGGATCTAGATAACACAGTGTAAATTATCGTTAATAAAATCACTACTTACCGCTTGCGGGAATATAACGTTAGTTGAAATTGCCCCCTTCGTCCGTTTGAGACGCCGAGAGAAGCCTGGCTGCTTGATATTGTTCCAGGTTAGAGAAACAGTCCGTGGTGAAATGGGCAGAGCAACTAACAACTTCGAATTAAACTGTAGCGGTATCAGATTATAGATAGATCTGCCATTTTCCCTATGATCCTCCTCCTGCTTGTTTCTTCACCTGCAGAACTTCTGATGATTCGGCTGTGCAGTTTCGCCTGGCACTGAGCATGGGCTGGCATATGCAAATTTTTGGAGGCGTACATATTAATGATCCCGACTGTTGAACACAGAATGAACACAGTCGGTGTTATGTGGAGATTCGCCTGTTTTTCAGGGGTGTTTTTCAAAAACGAGATTTAAATAAGAAAGAGAAAACTATGGTGTTTGAGACTCACTGTATGTCATGTCCATGTACTGAACTCTTGTTATTTAACTATGCCAAGATCAATTCAATTTCACATTCTAGGGCACCTTTAAATGATTGCATAATACTTTCATGTTTCAATAATTGAAGTCCCCCTGTGGTGTAAATCCAGCTTTTAATGTTGTTTATGTGTCTATGTGGTGTGTTTAATCTGCTTTAAGACAAACCATGTGTAAGTTCATAAGTCGACAGCATTGCTGAGTATTTCCTCCTTAAAACTGCAGTGAACCAAAGACAGTCTCAAAAACACGCTTTGAAATCGCTGGTGTTTCTGACGTCACAAACTACCTTGTAACCAATCAGATCAACGTGTGATCGTCAACCAGTGGATCTCTGAGCTGAGTGAGTGAGTGGAGGCGGGGCTCATTTGCATATTCATAGAACCACGCATACTAAATGAGGCAAGGGTGTCGAGTTACATATTAAAAACACCACATAGACATATAAACAACATTAAAAGCTGGATTTTTACAAGATTGCATAATACTTTCATGTTTAATGGGTTATTTCATTAATTAAAACTAATCACACAATGGTACCAACCCTATATATACGGCTCTATATATGAAGGGTCTCGGGGTAAAGACAAACCGAACATTTTTCCGAACATTCCGTTAATTTTTCTGGAGTCCTATTATTTTAATGGTTAAATTTAATTTTAATAATCAAAAAGAATGTCTAATTAATCAAAATCAGGAAACTTATACAATATAACAATTTATTTAAAGTTTAACCAAACTTTACATGTTTAGGGCTCTATGAAATATGTTTAAATTTTTTTTTAAATTATAAAATTCCTTTTTTTTAACCAAATTCTGTGTTTTCTGTTTTAAGTTTTCTGGATTCCATTTTAATGGTTTAATTAAATTTGAATAAATCAAAAAACCTGTATAATTAATTGAATTCATAAAAACAACAATTTATTAAATTTAATAAATTTCTATGAAAAGTTTATTATTTCAGAAATTCTCTAACTTTTTTGTCAGACAAAATGCTGCACAAAAAAATATTTATTATTATTGTTAGTATTATTATTGTTAGTATTATTATACATTGAGACGTAGCTAACCGGACTTTAGTTTTGACGGGTTGCCGTGAAGACCGTTTCTCTGCGTTTATAATATGACGATAGTTTTTCTCAAATGAAACGGTTGAAATAGTCTTTTTGCAGTTTAATATTCACAGACACTACTCTACATCACGATTTGTGTACTGCTTTTTATTTACTCATATATATTTTTTTACAAATCCCGTGAAATTCCGCGATATACTTTAAATTTCGTCTTTCTGACTGGATTGCAATGGCGTGTGTGTGTGTTTGTTTGTGTGTGTGTGTGTGTGTGTGTGTGTGTGTGTGTGTGTGTGTGTGTGTGTGTGTGTGTGTGTGTGTGTGTGTGTGTGTGTGTGTGTGTGTGTGTGTGTGTGTGTGTGTGTGTGTGTGTGTGTGTGTGCAGGTACGGACCACGGCTCCAGAGAAGTACCGGGTAAAGCCCAGTAACAGCAGCTGTGAGCCCGGATCCAGTGTGGACATCGTGGTTTCTCTTCACGGAGGTGAACATGAACAACCGACCTTTCTGTCCTTTCTGTTCTGGCGTATTAGTTCACTTTCACATGAAAATTAGTGGCATAATAATGGCCGTGGATCGCAGCCAACAGATCGAAGCTCATAAACGTGCATCTATCATCATAAACGGACTTCACAGGCTCCGAGGGGTTAATAAAGGCCTTCTGAAGCAACACCGTGAGTTTGTGTAAGAAAAACATTCATATTTAAAACTTTATAAAGTAAAATAACTAGCGTGCGGCCAAACGAACATACGGATTCCACTTAAGTCTTAAAGCGCCTGGTCGGTCTCATCAAGAAATGCTGATATCGCTGCAAATGAGGCTATTAATGTGGAAGCAGTGAAATATCAAACCACTCCGTCACA
The DNA here is from genome assembly GCA_022829025.1 of Squalius cephalus. Lineage (NCBI taxonomy): Eukaryota > Metazoa > Chordata > Actinopteri > Cypriniformes > Leuciscidae > Squalius > Squalius cephalus. Next base: position 1,105,329 of record CM040799.1, read on the forward strand.
CCGACTCGAGTGGCGAGAGGAATGGGACATGAGACCCACCCTAACCCTAACCCTAACCCTAACCCTAACCCTAACCCTAAGGCTGTCAGTGTGGCTGAAAAGATAAATTCGAATTTCTTTCTTAAATATTAGCAAAATTCTAATTATATTAGAATTCTAAAGACAATCGTTGATGTTAGAGGATAAAAGTACTGCATTGTCTCCTGTGTCCACAAGAGGGCGCAAGCGAGCACAAGCAGATATAAATCTTGATCAAAGCTTGATCTGAGCGTTCACACACACACACACACACACACACACACACACACACACACACCTGTTTCCCATCATTTTTCACATTAACAACGCAATGTGCGTGAAATAGTCTAACAAGATATCGTTTTGAATAGTGTTTCATCTACTACGGCATCGATTGATGTGTGTGTGTGTGTGTGTGTGTGTGTGTGTGTGTGTGTGTGTGTGTGTGTGTGTGTGTGTGCGCCCTCTGTGTGTGTGTGTGTGTGTGTGTGTGTGTGTGTGTCAGGCTTCCAGGCGTCTCCTCAGGACCGGTTCCTGGTCATGGCAGCAGAGATGGAGAGCGGCACCGGAGTCCCAGAGTTATCCCAGTTCTGGAAGGAGGTTTCAAAAGCCAAAATCATGGAGCACAGGTGACGCCTGACACACACACACACACACACAGTCAAACAAAATTTATTTCTCAACAATTTCTCACATTATCTCAGTTTATTCGCTATAGTTTAGAAACTGGTAATGAAATATGAGCAGAACTCAGTTGATATTTGACTGGTTTTGTCCGTCCTTCTGTTAGACTGTCTCACACATGAATTATGTTGAATATCTGTCAGCTGTTAAATTTAACTACACAATTAGATAATACCAGTTTAGCTCAACCAATCACCAAGCAATGCTTCATTGTGTTCAGTCTGTGTGTAAAAAGAGCATTAGCAATTAAAGAAAACACACTTCAGCAGAACATGATCAGCTCAAAGTGTCCCAATCAGTTTTGTATTATAAATGTCACTGGTAGTCTCTGGATGAAGAATATTTGGGTATAATATGTCACAGTTTACTTTATTTTGCTCTCCTCACTTACAGAAATCAACTATAGTGTCCTCTTTAAAGTTGTTCATTTATGTTGGCGATTGCGTTCATTCACTCACAGAAATACATGTTTTATATATTTACAGTAGGAAATTTACTGAATATCCTCATGATTTTTGGCATAAAAGAAAAATGTATAATTGTGACCCATACAGTGTATTGTTGGCTATTGCCACAGATAAACCCGTGCGTCATGTGACTGGGTTTGTGATCAGGGTCAGGATCAACAATAAGCCATATGGTGTTTTTGGCTTTATTTTGATGAATCATGCACATAAACGTTAGTATTTCCCATGAATCCTCAACTGGAGTGTGTGGATGCGTCAGACTGTCAGAACAAACACATAAATATCATAATCGCTCAGAGACATTAATCCGCCGTTTCCCATGTTTCCCACAGGCTGCGCTGTCACGTCCTCGAGAGTCCCAAGTCTATCCTGAGCAATTCATTCGATAGTTCGTCAGTGTCGTCCGCCAACGAGCATCAGGACCTGCAGACGATGGTGAGACATCAACACTCACTCTCTCTCTCTCAGAAGGCCAAAGGGGGTTTGGGGAATACTTCATTATCCTTTACTCGCACTTTGTAACACATCTTTCCCTCGCCCTAAAATTAAAACAATTATTTTTTTTGTCCAGAAAGCTAATTTGAGTTAATTTTGATAATATTTGCTCTCTTTTTTTTTTTCGAGCTCCGTCTGTTCCCTGAAGTCTGCCGTGACCGGTGTCGCTGTAAAGCTCTGAGTCTCCTGCACAACGCTATCCCAAATATGGGCATTTCCTGTCTATCAGTGACCAATCGTGAATGTCCAAAGGGGGATTTAAAGCTAACGAAGAAATCTCATTTAGAGCGATTTAACTCTTTAACTGCCGGTTTCTCAAAATGAGTTTGTCATTCTCCATTACAAACATCTCAGCCTATGGACACCAAACTCTCCAGTTATACACTTAGCAGTATTCTGAAGATATGATCAGAGGGATTTGTTAATAAATCATTACTAGATTTAATCACTACTAATCATTACCTGATTTATGTGACATTTTAATAAAAAAAAAAATGGGCGAAAATGGATTTTTTTTAAGGCTATGGACAGTATATTTTGATTCCCTAGGTAATGAAAGCATATGTCCTGAGTTTTTATTTTCATCTTGTGTATAAACAAAATGAAAAAATAATTTTGCACCTGGCTTTATCATATGTTCAGATCTATCTACCGAAAATATATGCAAAATCGTGCATATTTAATGAGATAATGCTTAATTTGCATAATTAAACATACAAATTTCTAAAACTTGTAATACATTTTTTTTATATACTTGTGTAAGTGATCAGCTGAGGAAGTTTCATGGTGATATCTATTACCCTATTCACCTGTAGTGTCTCGCCTTAAATGAGTTGATCTGCCGCATGTCCCAGCATTAACCTCACGTGTCCTCTTGTGTCCTCATGTGACCTCACGTGACCTCACGTGACCTCACGTGACCTCACGTGACCTCTTGTGTCCTCATGTGTCCTCAGCTGACGCGCCTGATGCTGACGAACTCTCGGCTGGAGCAGAAGCTGGACTGGTGTGTGTGGACGCAGAAGGTTCTGCTGGTTCTGCTGGCGTTCCTCCTGGCCCTCAGCTTCACCACGGCCTACTCGCTGTGGACGACCTGAGGCCGGCCCGACGCTCGCAGACTGAACCGCACCGGGTCGCGCTTACCCAGAACACCGCCATGATGTCATCACTGCGCACGTTTACCCAGAACACCGCCATGATGTCATCAGAACCGGTCCCGGACGACATCATGTGTTTTTATCACCAGATTAATTTATAAAACACCATCATGCAAATGTAATTAACTCAGTTTGATTTTTATATATATATATATATATATATCGGGTCACTGTGCGCTTTTACCCAGAACACCGCGATGATGTCATCAGAACCGGTCCTGGACGACTGAGCTAAAACGACATCATGTGTTTTTATCTCTCGCTCTCAGAGAATACTCCAGATTAATTTATAAAACACCATCATGCAAATGTAATTAACTCGATTTTTAATATATATATAGTATTTTATAAAAGTATGAATGTGTAAACAATAAAATGACACTTTTTGTCGACACTTTTATCATCTCTGTTCTGTGTGCTTTTGTGCCTCGATAAAATTAATGTGTTTACTTTTAAACTGTACCATATTTAGATAAACGCTGAATGATGATGCGTCAGCCCAGGTGTTATTATTATGGGAAGTAAATAGAAACAAAGTAAATACATTTTTGTAGTTCTGTATCGTATAAATCGCATTACAGTGCAATTACAGTGAAGTTAAAATACAGGAACTCTCTTGGCAAATCATTTACAGTAATTTAAAGGATTTAAAGTAAATATTCAAGATTTGTTTTAAACTGGGCCGTTTCTGAGTGATAACTCTATTAAATCCTGTTATTATTGCCAGATTAATTCATATTACAGAAGAAGAAATTGTAAGTTTGTTTTGATATGATCCTTTCTGTAGTTTAAGTTATTCTATAGTTTTAATTAATCGTAGGTGTTTTGTCGTGACATGAAGTGATCATTTCTGGGATGCACATTTGATTCTGTGAAGCGAACACTAGTGTTTTGATTCCCAATAATAATAAAACATGTTTTAAAAGTGATAAAATATATTATATCTCATTATCTGGAGTCGTTATGATTCATCACGTACAGTGAGCCAATGAGAGCAGAGACTGCAGTGTTTGGGGTCAAAAGGTCAGAGGTCAAGTTTGAGCAGCTCATGCACCATTAAAAAGGAAATCCCAAACGACATTTTCACATATAAAACGACACTGGTTGCACTGGAGTGTGTGTGTGTGTGTGTGTGTGTGTGTGAGAGAGAGAGAGTGTGTGTGTGTTTCTTAACCCTATTAATTTTGCTCAGTTTGAGGCTCTAAATAAAATGTCCTCCATATTCTCACTATATGAGCCATAAAAGCCTGATATGATGCACAAGAAGTGCAATTTTGTCTAAAAAGTTAAAAAATAAATATGTATATGTATACATTATTTGACTATTATTTTAAAGTCAGACTTTACAGGGTTAATATTTAACTAATAAAAAGTCGCCAAAACCCAATTATTTGATTGAAAACTTCATAATACAGCTGTAAAACGATTAATCGCATCCAAAATAAAAGTTTGTTTACATAAGATGTGTGTGTGCTGTGTATAATTATTTTGCATATATAAATACACACACACACACATGCATGTATATATTTATTTATATATTTTTTTCTTTATATATAAAATACATATATTTATATAATATAAATAATGTATGCAAATATTTCTTAAATGTATACATGCATAAGTGTGTATTTATATATAAAAAATAATTAGAGACAGTCCACACACACATATTATGTAAACACAAACTTATTAAGATGCGATTATTCGCTTCACAGTCCTCAACAGAAATATTAAAGGTGTTGATCGCCACTGGAATCAGTGCATTGGCCAATCAGAAGACAGAATCACAACAGTGTGTTTTATAACGCTGTTCTTCTTCTTCTCTTGATTACCTCGCTGATTACTGTTCAGTCCTGCTGTTCTTCTGATTAAACGGACTCACTCGAGTCGCTAATGAAGCTGACGGATCAATAGAGGGTTAATGAGAGACTCCTGTAATCATGGCTCATATTAGCAGCTGTTGCCCTGGCGACACACCAGCACGTGTTTCCCGGGAACAAGTGTTCGTTTTAGAGCTTTTTTTTTTAACCCTTACCCGCCACTGATCTGTGTTTGCACTGTTATACGGTAGGGGGCGCTATTACACAAAAGAATGCATGAAGCTGGAATAAAAGAGTTTTAAAAAAAAAGAGTTAGGTTGATTATGATTTGACTTTTCTAACTTTAGTTAGTGTGTAATGTTGCTGTTTGAGCATAAACAACATCTGCAAAGTTACAACGCTCAAAGTTCAAAGCAAAGGAAGATATCTGCATTTAAAGAAAAGGACTACAACAAACGGCTGGTAGGAACTACACGAGCTTCCTCCCGGGTTAGTGACATCACTAACCCTAAAGTTTACATAAACCCCGCCCCCGGAAACGCACAACAAAGGGGGTGAGTCCAAGTTGAGAAGAGGTAATTGGAGCTGCTAACACACACACACACACACACACACACACACACACACACACACACACACACACACACACTGTTGAAGCTCCGCCCTCTATGCCGGGAGCAGCAGCTCATTTGCATTTAAAGGGACACACACAAAACCACACGTTTTTGCTCACCCACAAAAAGTGACAATTTTATCATGCTATATACAAATATCTGTGGGGTATTTTGAGCTAAAACTTCACACACACACTCTGGGGACATCAGAGTATTTTATCATCTTGTAAAAGGGGCATTATACCACCCCTCTAATATTGAATTTGTTTTTATTTTTATATTTTCACTTTAAAGTTTTAGTAATGTTGTTGTGTTTTTGTTATTTTCATTAGTTTTTTAAACATGGTTATATATATAAAAAAAAAATCAAAAAAAAAATCACAGCACTAATGGCTATTTTGATAATTATTGACAGTGTAATTTTAGTTTTATGAATATTTTAAATTAGCTTTTATTTTTCTATTTTTAGTTATGCTAATTTTAGTGTAAGTAATTTCGTAATATGCTTTTGTCATTTTATACGTTTTTATTTTTAAATATTGCTAATTGGTTTTAATTTAATTTGATTACAGCAAATCAAATTTTAAATGTTAAAATAAATAAAAATGATAAATGTTGCTGAAATAAAATAACAGTTATTTCCAATAAAATTATAAAAAAATATTTCATTTTTATTTCAGTTAAAGTTTTTCAAGTAACAAAGGTGTCTTTTTATTGTTTTATTAGTAAAGTATAACTATAACTGAATCTGATAAACAAAATGCAACCAAGATTTACAGAAAACTTAGTTTATTTAATAACAAGCCTGATTTAGTCTCACACACACACACACACACACACATATCAATGTTCAGAAACACATAATATCTCAGAGGCTTGAGGACTTTGCATGAGACAGTACGAAACCATTTAGGAACACCCTAGCAACCACCACCAACACCTTAGCAACCACCCAGGATACTCTATAAAGTGCCAGGAAACCTAAACATCGACGCAACACCGCAGAACTGTAAAGTATAAATGTAAACAGGGTTGCAGCGGCGTTATATAGGCCTAGATCACTGAAACTAAAACCATATTTCTTCATTTTATTTTTTAATTGGTCACATTGGAAACCATATAGACATTACAACAAAACAAATAGTCACAACAAAACTTGAAAACAGGTGTTACAGCGCCCTCTAGTGACGTCAGACCGACTGCGTCAGGTTCTGATCACATGACAAACTCACACAGAATAATTTGCGGGTGGGTCATGATCTGGGGTGCGTTTCCCGAAAGCATCGTTGGCCAACTATGGTCGCAAGTTCATCGCAATGTCCATTGAACTCTATTGGTAACGACGGAACTTGCGACCATAGTTGGCCAACGATGCTTTCGGGAAACGCACCCCTGGTCATGATGTGCCCACCACTTTTTGCCAAGGTCGATATTATCCCCCCACTTTTTGAAACATCTCGCATATTCGTTTGTTTGTAAAATAAGAGGCGATCTAGCGCTGAAATGTGTTGTTTTTAATCAAGCTCGTTGTTAAACGGACGCGCGCTTCATGCGCGTCAGAGTTCTGGTTCTGGTTCTGGTTCTAATCCGCACTCGTGTAGTCACTCTCTTTCTCCTCATCACACCGACTGTGTTCATCAGTGGTTGTATATCAAGCAGGGACACGTTTGTGTGCATTTTGTTTTGTACACACACACACACACACACACACACGCACACACACTTTTTACTCACAGTGCTGATCAGCAGGACAAACGCTCTGAGTCTGGAAATGTGTTTTTCATTCAGTGTGTCGGAGGAAATGCCAGGAAGTTTCACAGTAAACACCGTGTGTTACTCTTCTACAGAGAGCCTTTACAATCCAGCCTGAGCGAGTCAGGATCACAGAACCAGGAGAGCCTGATGAGCCTCAGG
>CM040799.1:1117500-1150000 GCA_022829025.1 Squalius cephalus
GAGGCTTCGAAACAATCCGACACCGCCTCCACGGCGACACCTAGTGGTCAGAACAGTGTAACTGCAGCAAAAACCCAGGCCAAACATGCAGAAAAACACCTTTTACAAATCTATTACAATTGTCAGGGTTTGTTTTGTTTGTTCTATGAATGGCTCAGCTCAACAGGCCAATAAGAGCCATTATTCATTTTAATTATACTAATGTCTAGTTACAACCAAGGGGCAACATTCTCATCTGAAAAATGAAGCCTACCCGGAAGTGCGAAAAACTGCAATACATCGAAAATCCGCTAGGGGAAGGTCCCAAAAGGGAGCAAATCTCCATAGCCCCCATGTTAAAATGTCCGTTTTCACAGCATAAATTCATGTTTTTACAGGTTGGTCCCATGGACTTTTATTGTATTTTTCGATAGGTTCCGAGTGCCTGACAACGGCGAGGGGGGTGAATTTTTTTCTAACTCGTTAGTTTAGATCGTATTTAGATATAAAATGTATGACAAATAAGGGCGTGGTTAACTTTGATTGACAGCTTGATTGACAGCTTAGGCTGCGCCAAGGAGAATGACAACATAAGAAGCGCCATTTTTTAACACAGTTGACATATAATACTACTGTTTCTGTATCATGAAATGTAGTTTTAAGAGTTTTTCAGGCGAGAATGTAGTTGTTTAAAGCTCAAATCTGTGGTTTATTTAAAGATTTATGAAAATTTTATCCAGTTGTGAGATCCAGCGATGATGACCGGGCGCTCGGCGCATGTACCCTGCCTGGACCAGCTTTTCCTCGGCTAGTCGTTCGCCGCTGACCCTGGCGTCTCTGTAGTGGTTAAACATGAGGTATAATTCGTCTTGTGTATATCTAATGGGCGATTTTTGGTCTCGTGAAACTATAACTTGTTCCCTGGCCAATCGTTTTGGCTGAGGGGAAGTTTCATAACTTTATAAGCTATTTAACTTTACTGTTGTATGGTTAGACTAGATCAAGCGCTGACTTTGTATGTTTGACTGAATTGTTTGCTTTATTTGTATAGCTTCTTGTACCTTTTACTTATACTTTTATAATGGCTAATATTGATAAAACTGAAATTTAACAAAAAGAGACTGGGTTGAGTTTTGTCATTTTAAATTTTAATACAACGAAGATGATCTGTAATGTTGTTTACGCAACATCTGTTGTTTAGTACACATGCACATATTGCCTGGACCATATTAAAATGTTTAATATTTTTATATTATATTTAAACGAAAAGAGGCAGGTTTGTGTTTTATATTTCGTTTAGTTATAAATAGGCAAACGTTATATGCAGTGAATATAATCAATATGCGTTGCCTGAACCACATTTGTGTGGCTATAATGTTTAAGATTTCTTTAAATGAAAACGAAAAGAGTTCGTATGGTGTTTTATAACATATTTCGTTGCCTAAAATATACACAGAGATAACCGGAGTAGCAGAGCGAGCTGAGTGAGGTGCGCTGTGTCAGAAGGTGGGCGGGGTTAGGATTTCCCAAGATTTTCCAAGATGGCGCCGCCCATACCCCCCATAAACGGCTTCAAACCCGTTCTGCAGAAAGTCTATGGGTGACGTCACAGACGCTTTGTCCATATTTTTTACAGTCTATGGTTACAACATCTACAAATGTATAAAACTGATCAGAGATCAGGTGAAACCCACAGACTCTTGTTCATTGGTTCTCAGTGACTCGTTTTACAGAGATCATGTGTTTCGAAACAGTTATGACATAATGAAGTCTCGTTTCCTGAAGTCACGTGACTCTGGCAGTTTGAGACACGCTCCGAACCACTGATTCACAACAAGAGACTCGTAAAGGTCTCAAAGCTTCATGAAGCAGTGTTTAGAAATTGACATCACTAGCTAAAAGTATAATAAGGGTCATTCCTCACCATTAATGCTTGGAAAACACACACACACACACATCTCCTTCCATTAATAATAATGGCCAGTGCAGTGGCTGAGATATAGTACATAAACCCACCAACGTCCACTGCCATGGTTTTTGAAATGATTTTACTGATCGCGAGAGGAAAAAATGAAGTTTTAGTCGTATAACATCGGTTAATGGAAACGCCGTCAATTCGCAATAGTTTTTTGTCGTCATTTAAAAAAATTTTACAAAAAATTTAAATCACAAAAGTTTTGCGCAAATCTGTAATGGAAACGCGCCTACTGACTCTCTCTCTACACACACGTGCAGTTTTCATTGTACCTTGAATTACCGTAAATGCACAAAGTGAGCGTTACAATGTGTAACAATGTGTCTTACAGGGAAAGATTTAAACGGAAGGACTGATGATGTTTTGATTCATATTATTTAAATTTTAACAAAAAAAGTTACATACTGTACCTTTAAATAACAGATTCTGCAAACAGTATTGTCATGTTTTACGGTACTCTACTGTAAATCCTCATCAAAGATGGAGTGATGTGATGCATTTGTGCAGGAATCATCGTGCGCTCGTCGATCTGGCTCGGCCTTCCCGATCTCGTGGACAGAATCTCCGGTGGGAACGGCACTGACGTCTGGCCCGAGGTGTTCTGCGTCGGCAGTGCGGTAAGAGGAGCAGGACCATTATCGTCTCATGTGTACTTTAAATATCACTGAGAGGGGTTAAATCTGCAGTTATTTGTACTTGCATAAACATACAGTTGCAGAAAATGAAAGATTAATCATAAGTAATCTCTCATATCATTTTTAACATTAAGACAAACAACAACAAAAATCAACCCCAAAATAACAGTAACATACAAATAAACACACACACTGGGTCAGAAAAATAAACGTAATTCAAAAGGACAAAATAAAAAAATGCATAAATAAATACTAAAATATAAATAAATAAATAAATAAAAGAATAACAACGAAATAATGAGTTTATACTTGGAACAATAATAAATATCTTCCAGTGGGGTCAGAAAAATAAATGTAATTCTACGGGAAAACAAGATTAAAATAAATATATAAATTAAAAAAAAGATAAATATAAACGAGCAATAATAACTAAATAGTAAATTTATACTTAAAACAAGAAGAAAAAAAAATCTGCCAATGGTGTCAAAAGGGAAAACAAGATAAAAATAAATAAATACTAACAAAACTGAAAAGAATAATAACTTAATAGTTAAGTCAACTTTATTATAGGCACATTAATAATCTAAACATTATGCATTTACTCTCACAAAGAAGTCTTATAATTAACAAATGAAAGCCTTAAATGAATACAAAACGCTAATTTTGCTAGTTTATTTAAAATCATATCCTTTCTACCTCTTCAAACTCACTTTTTTTTTCCTATCAAATATGCTTTAAATGCATGTAAATTAAAAAATAAATAAAAAATCTTATTATCTTTGCAAATTGAATAATGTAAAGGATGGGTGTTGTTTGTTTTGATCTCCAGATGTGGATCCAGCTGTTTTTCAGCGCCTCCTTCTGGTGGACGTTCTGTTACGCGGTGGATGTTTTCTTAGTGGTCAAGAGGTCGGCTGGCATTAGGTGTGTCCCATCATGCATCTTGTTCGTGTAAACGCTGAAGCAGATGTTAGTTTGATTTCCTGACGCGCGTGTCTCTGTCGTAGCACCATCGTCCTGTATCACATGATCACGTGGGGTCTGACGCTCCTGCTGTGTGTCGAGGGCGTGGCGATGCTCTACTACCCCTCCATCTCCAGGTGACCAAAACACACACTTAAAGGTGCAGTGTGTACATTTTACACACTTAAAGGAGTAGTTCACTTCAGAATTAACATTTCCTGATAATTTACTCACCGTCATCCAAGAAGATGTTCGTGTGTTTCTTTCTTCAGTCGGAAAGAAATGAAGGTTTTTGAGGAAAACGTTCCAGGATGTTCCTCCATATAGTGTCTTCAATGGGGTCCAACGGGTCGAAGGTCCAGATGTGAGTTTCAGTGCAGCTTCAAAGTCTCGACACGATCCAGCCGAGGAATAAGAGTCTCATCTAGACAAACCAGCGGACATTTTAGAACTAAATAAACATTTATATACTTTTAACCACTAATGCTGCTCACATCTGGACCTTCGACCTGTTGGACCCCATTTAAGTCACTATATGGAGGAAAACCCTGGAACGTTTTCCTCCATAACCTTAATTTCTTTTCCACTGAAGAAAGAAAGACATGAACATCTTGGATGACGGAGAGTAAATTATCAGGAAATGTTAATTCTGAAGTGAACTACTGCTTTAATAATAGCAACACTAAAGTCATGGGTTGGATTTTTAGTCAATGCATGAACTGATAACATGCATCACTGAATGCAATGAATTCTGGCAAACTGTGATGTGAGCCGCTTCTGCACTGTGGATCTGAACTGAGCGTGTGTTTGTCATGTGAGCTGTGAGAATGGCCTTCAGCACGCCGTCCCGCACTACGTCACCACATACGCCCCGATGCTCCTGGTGCTCGCCGTCAATCCAGTGCTGTTCGCTCGGACCGTCTCTGCCGGTGAGTGCTAATCTGCTCAAGCCCTCTAAAGAGATAGTTCACCTTAAAATGAAAATTAGCCCACGATTTACTCACCCTGAACTCATCCTAGGTGTAAATTAATTTCTTCTTTCAGACGAATACAATCAGAGTTATATTAATCAATGTCCTGGCTCTTCCAAGCTTTATAATGGGAGTGAATGGCTGTTTCTGTTTTAGTCCATAAAAGTGCATCTGTCCATCATAAAAGTGCATCTATCCATCATGAAAGTGCATCTATCCATCATAAAAGTGCATCTATCCATGATAAGTGCATCTATCCATCATAAAAGTGCATCTATCCATGATAAGTGCATCTATCCATCATAAAAGTGCATCTATTCATCATAAAAGTGCATCTGTCCATCATAAAAGTGCATCTATCCATCATAAAAATGCATCTATCTATCTTAAAAGTGCATCTGTCCATCATAAAAGTGCATCTATCCATCATAAAAGTGCATCTGTCCATCATAAAAGTGCATCTGTCCATCATAAAAGTGCATCTGTCCATCATAAAAATGCATCTATCTATCTTAAAAGTGCATCTGTCCATCATAAAAGTGCATCTATCCATCATAAAAGTGCATCTGTCCATCATAAAAGTGCATCTGTCCATCATAAAAGTGCATCTATCCATCATAAAAATGCATCTATCTATCTTAAAAGTGCATCTGTCCATCATAAAAGTGCATCTATCCATCATAAAAGTGCATCTGTCCATCATAAAAGTGCATCTGTCCATCATAAAAGTGCATCTATCCATCATAAAAATGCATCTATCTATCTTAAAAGTGCATCTGTCCATCATAAAAGTGCATCTATCCATCATAAAAGTGCATCTATTCATCATAAAAGTGCATCTATCCATCATAAAAGTGCATCTATCCATCATAAAAGTGCATCTATCCATCATTAAAGTGCATCTATCCATCATAAAAATGCATCTATCTATCTTAAAAGTGCATCTGTCCATCATAAAAGTGCATCTGTCCATCATAAGTGCATCTATCCATCATAAAAGTGCATCTGTCCATCATAAAAGTGCATCTATCCATCATAAAAGTGCATCTATCTATCTTAAAAGTGCATCTGTCCATCATAAAAGTGCATCTGTCCATCATAAGTGCATCTATCTATCTATCTTAAAAGTGCATCTATATCATAAAAGTGCATCTATCCATCATAAAAGTGCATCTATTCATCATAAAAGTGCATCTATTCATCATAAAAGTGCATCTATCCATCATAAAAGTGCATCTATCCATCATAAAAGTGCATCTGTCCATCATAAAAGTGCATCTATCCATCATAAAAATGCATCTATCCATCATAAAAGTGCATCTGTCCATCATAAAAGTGCATCTGTCCATCATAAAAGTGCATCTATCCATCATAAAAATGCATCTATCTATCTTAAAAGTGCATCAATCCATCATAAAAGTGCATCTATCCATCATAAAAGTGCATCTATCTATCTTAAAAGTGCATCTGTCCATCATAAAAGTGCATCTATCCATCATAAAAGTGCATCTGTCCATCATAAAAGTGCATCTGTCCATCATAAAAGTGCATCTATCCATCATAAAAATGCATCTATCTATCTTAAAAGTGCATCTGTCCATCATAAAAGTGCATCTGTCCATCATAAAAGTGCATCTATCTATCTATCTTAAAAGTGCATCTATATCATAAAAGTGCATCTATCCATCATAAAAGTGCATCTATTCATCATAAAAGTGCATCTATTCATCATAAAAGTGCATCTATCCATCATAAAAGTGCATCTATCTATCTTAAAAGTGCATCTGTCCATCATAAAAGTGCATCTATCTATCTATCTTAAAAGTGCATCTATATCATAAAAGTGCATCTATTCATCATAAAAGTGTATCTATCCATCATAAAAGTGCATCTATTCATCATAAAAGTGCATCTATCCATCATAAAAGTGCATCTATTCATCATAAAAGTGCATCTATTCATCATAAAAGTGCATCTATCCATCATAAAAGTGCATCTATCTATCTTAAAAGTGCATCTGTCCATCATAAAAGTGCATCTATCTATCTATCTTAAAAGTGCATCTATATCATAAAAGTGCATCTATTCATCATAAAAGTGTATCTATCCATCATAAAAGTGCATCTATTCATCATAAAAGTGCATCTATCCATCATAAAAGTGCATCTATTCATCATAAAAGTGCATCTATCCATCATAAAAGTGCATCTATTCATCATAAAAGTGCATCTATTCATCATAAAAGTGCATCTATCCATCATAAAAGTCCATCTATCCATCATAAAAGTGCATCTATTCATCATAAAAGTGCATCTAAACGAACTTCATGCAGATCATGTGGGTTAATAAAGGCCTTCTGAAGCAAAACCATGAGTTTATGTAAGAAAAATATTAATATTTAAAACTTTATAAGTTAAAATAACTTGCTTCCGGCCAAACGAACATACGGATTCCACTTAAAGGAGAACTCCGGTCAATTTTAACATTGAGCTAATTTTTTTGTACATTTGGAGTGCTGTCAATACAGAGAACAACGACAAAAATCGGTGTTGCCTACACCGAGTTATTCTATTTTTAAAATTTGCACCCTGTTGACTTCAATAGGGCAAGTAGTAAGCCTGCTTTTTAGCCTCTTAACATCCTTTAAGTGTCATTACAAGTGCACAGAAAATGTGAGTGATTCCTTCCGAGTGAACACGGGTGGATCTGACTGCAGTAGATGTTAGAGATATTAATAAAAACGAAGTTAATTCAGCCAGCGCTCATACCTTTGTTTACATCCTGTTTTCGGTGGAAGGCCATAGTAATCGATTGTCGAGTTCACGCGCATAGGTTTAGTTACCAATGATCACGCGCGTGAACTCGACAATCGATTACTATGGCCTTCCACCGAAAACAGGATGTAAACAAAGGTATGAGCGCTGGCTGAATTATTTTGTCTGAATTTTTGTCGTTGTTCTCTGTATTGACAGCACTCCAAATGTACAATAAAATGAGCTCAATGTTAAAATTGACCGGAGTTCTCCTTTAAGTCTAAAGCGCAACTTCTGTGAGTAATGTGAAACAGAGAATGAATGAGACACAGGTGGATGCAATCAGGGATGATGAGTCCAGGCAGAGAGTTATGGGAAATGTAGTTTCATTAGGGAATGACAATAGTGCCCTCTGGTGGTGATGATGGGCACTCTCACTGGTAATCCTCCCACTGAAGTCACTATACGGAGAAAAATCCTGGAATATTTTCCTCAAAAAACCTTCGTTTATTTTCGACTGAAGAAAGAAAGACGTGAACATCTTGGATGACGTGGGAGAGTAAATGATCAGGAAATTTTCATTCTGAAGTGAACTAATGCTTTAACTAAGATTAACTAATGCTGTAGAAGTATTGCTCATTGTTAAGAACAAAACAAAAACAAAAGTCTCACCATTAAAAGCCACGTCCCAAACACACAATTATAATGTTCTCATAATTTTATGTAGCCGATAAGACTTGCGCTGCACATGTTGCACTGAACTGTATTTTCCTTTTATGAAGTGATTTCAATCATATTTCAAGCAATTCAAACCATCATGTTGAACAGTGGCATCTGAAGAGTCTCAGCTGAAGGAAATAATACACTATTTATCGGCTTTAATATATCAGGCCGTAAATGATAACATTAAAAATGAACATATATCGGCCGATACCGATATGGTGGATGATATATCGTGCGTCCCTACTCATGACTTTATTGAGAGGAACTCGTGTTTTCTTGCAGTGACGTCGCTGCTCAAGGGCCAGCAGGGAATCTACACCGAGAACGAGAGACGCCTCGGATCGGAGATCAAGATACGGTTCTTTAAGATCATGCTGGTGTTTGTCATCTGGTAAGATTCATATTCATGGAGCAGAGATTTATATCAAACTCTTTGAACATCTTAATCACACACTGCAAAACATGATGTTCTTCCTCACTGTTTCTGTCTTGTGTTCCAGCACAAACATCTAAACATCTTAAAGGTGCAATATGTAAGATTTTCGTAATAAAATATCCAAAAATCACTTGCACAGTGTGATTGAAATTCCCATTTTAAATAGTGCCTGTCCCTGTTCACTTGTCGCCTGTCAATGACGTAATATCCGCGTTATCGCGTTTAGTTGGACGCTTGAACATTTTGAATCCATTCGCGCGTCAAAATCAAAAGTCTGAAGCGAAATCCGCTTGTCTATTTGCAAGATGCTGATGTTGATCGAGCATTCATCGAGAGAGTCACCGCATCGGAGCGAGGATCACCCTTCAGGACACCAACTACAGCCGCTCTATCCCAGATGCAGAGCGCCTGTCCATCTGTCTTCACTTAAATCTATATGAAATTTTAAATACAGTATATTACAGTATATTCAAACTGTGGTACGGATACCACTGTTGGTGCTCTTTCTGATACTCACTATACTCACTTTCTAGTGATACTCAGTTAACTGTTATTGAATATTATATTCTGCTATATTGCTATACTCCATTTTGAATGAGTGACTCCGGGCGGGAGTTTATCCCATCACTTCACCATGTGACAGCCTTTGTTATTGTAAGAGGTTAGCGACCCCTAGTGGCGGATCAAGATACAAGGCTTATCTTTAAATCAAGATACATTTACTGGAGAAACAAAATGACTTAAGATATGCGTCTAACTATGATAAAAGTTTTTTTTTTAAAACTTTCATGGCCTCCACAATATTTTATGAATATCTGAACATGCAACATATCCAAAGAAAGAGCACAAACACTCTGTTTTTAAATGAACAAACTAGGGTTAGGGTTAGTTAAACCATTTTATTCAAGATTCATGCATTCTTTTATTTTCATAATCAACATTTTGAACAAAAAGCTGAGAAACGGATGATCCAGAGATCCTGTAGTCTTTCAGAAGATGTGTAATAGCGCCCCCTACCGTATAACAGTAAAACACGGATCGAAGGAAAATTCTGTCAGTGGCGGGGAAAGGGTTAAATCTTATTTACTGAGAAAAGCATCATCAAAATTAAATGTTTTTGCTGAATGTTTAGATATTTGTCCTGCAAAGCAAGGCAGAAATACTGAGGAAGAACATTGTTTTTGCAGTTTATGGAGAGAATAATTATGGGTTTTATCACTGTAATCTCCTATTATCACTGTAAAGCTGCTTTGAAACAATTCATATTGTTAAAGCGCTATATAAATGAAGGAGACTTGTCTTTTACTGTTCCCTATGTACATATGTACTTATTATAGTAATTACAATAACTAGGTACTAACCCTGAACCTAACCTTAACCCATGTAGTTACCTTACTTTAACCAGTGCTTTCTTAGGCAAGAACATCTACTGTAAAATAAAGTGCAACTGAGTTGCGTTGCTTCTTAAAAAAAATCATAAAAATCAAATATTTTGGGTAACACTTTAGAATAAGGTCTTATTTCTTAATAAACTATCAGTGAGTAATAAAGCATCTGTTGATCTTTTTAACATTAGTTAGTAAAAATCTAATAGTTCACAGTGCATTAACTATTATTGACAGATCCAACTTTTGATTTTAATAACGTATTAGTAAATGTTGAAATGAAGTTATTAAATGCTATAGAACTATTGTTCATTGTTAGTACACTAATGTGAAGAAATGAAGCTGATAGTGTGTTTGCTGTGGTCTTCGTCAGCTGGCTGCCCAACATCATCAATGAGAGTTTGCTGTTTTATCTGGAGATGCAGGACGACATTAAAGCCAGCGATCTGAAGGACGTTCGCAACGCCGCGCTCATCACGTGGTTCATCATGGTGAGTACCATATCAGATATCAATCAACTGGACTGGTCTTAGGTATAAGGGACTAAACTAGCTCCTACTGCAGAGTTACTACCAGTGATGTAAGTGTGTGCTGATTGGCTGACACAAAAACAAGCAAAAAAAAAAGAACTTTTTGTAACGATCCGCCTGGAAACAAAGCAGACGTGAAGCCAAACCCCCTCATGGAAAAAAGAACGCAGTCATGTTTACGCTCATCAGGATCAGCTAAACGCTGGATTACACTCCGGTCTGTTGTTGTAAAAACATCGACATTACATTTTCGAGACCCTAAACATGACGTGGAACACTACAAACCGTGATTGGTTGCTTTACATGTCATGTGTTATGTTCCTGTTTATCACTGTGACGCTGCTTTGAAACAATCTGTGTAGAAATAAGGCTGACTTGAGCTACAGAAATGTAATTAATCACATGTATTTCTAGAAACAACACATGTTGACCAAAGCGTAATTTCTAAAACATGGATGATAACATAAAAAAATCCATTGAAAAATAGCATAAAAAGTTAAAAAAAATTATGATTTTTTGAAAACAATTGAAACATTGCTGACAGTGATTGTTTCCAAGCTGCACCGATATCTAAACATTCTTAATTCAGAAGTATTTGAAGTCTTCTGTGAGGAATTTATTACAGTATAGCTGATACTTACACAAACTGGATATAACCAGAGCCCGTCTACGGAGAGCCTGGTCACCCTGTTAAGTCCTATTGTACCGAATGTTGGTTGTAGTTCCACCAGAGCTCCACTGGGGGCGATCGCCCATGAGTGCAGAATGAATGGGAGTCTATGGAGCTAGACGGCTAAATATCCTGAGAAAAGTGGATTTTGAGGGGTATAGCGCCATAGACCTCCATTCATCCTGCACTCGTCCTGTGAGCGCCCTCATGTGGAGCCAGAGTGGAACTGCACTCGTCCTGTGAGCGCCCTCATGTGGAGCCAGAGTGGAACTGCACTCGTCCTGTGAGCGCCCTCATGTGGAGCCAGAGTGGAACTGCACTCGTCATGTGAGCGCCCTCATGTGGAGCCAGAGTGGAACTGCACTCGTCCTGTGAGCGCCCTCATGTGGAGCCAGAGTGGAACTGCACTCGTCCTGTGAGCGCCCTCATGTGGAGCCAGAGTGGAACTGCACTCGTCCTGTGAGCGCCCTCATGTGGAGCCAGAGTGGAACTGCACTCGTCCTGTGAGCGCCCTCATGTGGAGCCAGAGTGGAACTGCACTCGTCATGTGAGCGCCCTCATGTGGAGCCAGAGTGGAACTGCACTCGTCCTGTGAGCGCCCTCATGTGGAGCCAGAGTGGAACTGCACTCGTCCTGTGAGCGCCCTCATGTGGAGCCAGAGTGGAACTGCACTCGTCCTGTGAGCGCCCTCATGTGGAGCCAGAGTGGAACTGCACTCGTCCTGTGAGCGCCCTCATGTGGAGCCAGAGTGGAACTGCAACCAGTTCAGAAGCCGGAAGTTTACTGAGAGTGGAAGTTCTCCCCTTATTAGACATTCTCTGATATAAATATCACTATCTGTCAATAAAATGTTTTAGTAAGATGACATTTAATGCTTAGTTTTATGATCAAAGCTCTGTAGTTTTAAAACATAATGCAAATAAATCTTCCTCAAAAGACTGATGATCATATTAGATATTTGCATAACATGTTTTCCACGCAACAGCCGCCAATCACCACGAAACATCATACAAGCATCACGAGTCTCTGAGGTCTTCTGTGTGTCCTCAGGGGATCCTGAACCCGATGCAGGGCTTCTTGAACACGCTGGCGTTCCACGGCTGGACGGGTCTGGACCTGGACTTCAGTCGGCAGAGGCGCCGAGAGCTGGCGTGGGATTCGGGCTCCACGTCTGCGGCGTGCGGATACACACCGACGGTGGGGTCCACGCTGATCTACCAGAGCCACGTTCAGGAGATCAAGAAGAGCCTGAGCGCTAATGGACAACAGCCGTCGGACGCCATCAGCGTGCTCTCCGAAGGTAAACGGGGACGCCAGGAGGAACACTGTGCCACGAATGAACAAGTTCTGGAAGCCTTCAAGTCCACAAATCACCAACATTCAGAGTTGTCAAAAGTACCAAGTCGGAACTGAAACTTAAAAAATGTGAGGCTTTGAGCGCTGTTGAGTGGAATGGTAAACACCTCTGATTGGCCGTTGTGTTCAAGAGCTCATCGGATATGTCTGAAATATGTTTGAAAGCACAAGCAGCCGTCCATCAGCGAGCGCTCGCGCGTGTGTGTGTGTAAGGCCGCGCGTCCACCAAAGCGTGTTTTAGCCAGCTGAAAACACCTAGCTGTGGGCGCTTGAGAGACGCTTGCTGTGATCAGGAATATCCCCGGAAGTGTTACTAGCATCTCATTTCACAGATAGTTTGTTTCTATATTGTTTCTATATAAAAATGTTGATACAATGTAACGTTTTTAAAGGGGTCATATAATGCCATTTTTGTATAAGCTAATATGATTCTTTAGGGTCTAAATGAAAAGTTTGTAATATACTTTAAATAAAAATGCTCATTAGTATTGTAAGAGAACACTCATTTTACCTGGTCAAAAACAGCTGTTTTCAGCACGCCGTTTCAGTGCATGTGTCTTTAAATGATAATGAGCTTTGCTCGCCCCGCCCCTCTGTTCTGTGTGGACACCGTAACACAATAACACAATAACCATAACGCGTTGTACATTATAAACGTAGGATTATGAATTATATTGAGAACGTCGTATATAGAAAACATGCCGTAATGTACCCTGAGTGTAAACAGCCGCATTCATCGTGAAGCGATTTGCAAAGATTAATATAAAGATTAATATAAAGGTTAATAAAACATTACACTCACTTCAGTTCTTCTGGAGGTGCAGCAGGAACACGAATAGTTGGTACCGATCCTTTTTTCAGGAGCAGCTTCTTAGCAAAACCAGCTTTATACTGACCCTCGTGTGTAAAGCAGTCTGGTGTGTGAAATGATTCGCGCAATCATGACAGCATTGACGTTGATCGTGGGGAATATTCCCTCCGAAAACAAACTCAGCCACTGCGTCTTCAGCGGTTCGGGTTCAGGAGCATCAACATGATGCTGTGTTCCTCATTACACCCAAGAACACCACAATCGCTTAGAGCCATTCTGCTCATAGACAGTGCTCCAGCGTATCAACAATGTGGACTATGATGATTGACAGCTCGCTCATGAGCGAGGGCGGGTCTGAGTTGAAACGCTGCTGTCAATCAACAATCGTGGGAGGGGCGTCCGACCGTGTGACGTCATATGGTCAGACGGCTTGATTTGAGACGGGGAAAACATATAAGGAGATTAAAAAAACCACTGGATGGATTTTTAGCATTATATGATGGTTGTGTACAGGCACTGCCAACACACACTTCAGTATATCAACTTGTAAAAGTGCATGTACCATTATATGACCCCTTTAAGCATGTTTGTAAAGTGTAAAGCAAAAAATTGCTCTGGCTCCTGTTTTATATAATTTTGTTCCGTTATTATGCTTGTTGTTGACGTTGTACAAGCAGAATGTGGCGGTTGGTCGGTGTGGTATTAGTCCCGCCCCTCCTCCACTGTGATTGGACGGTTGGGTAAAAAGTGACAGTGATGAGCGCCGCGTTTTACTCAAAGTTGAACATTCTTCAACTCTCGGCGACCTGTGAAAAACGGCGAGCGCTTCGGTGTGAAAAAGCGCTCAGTGCTTCGTTACGCTCATGGCGTTTTAAAAACGCGGCGCTCCCATTGAAAACACACGCCAGCCGCGTGAAAACCGCTTTGGTGGACACGGCCTGAGCGCTCGCTGAAGTTGTTGTAGTTGTGGCACATGTTGTTGAAGCGCTGTAGCCAATCACAGACATATGTGATGAGCACAGTGGCCAATCAGAGGTGTTTACGATTGCACTCAGAGCCTCACATTTCTTTAAATTTCAGTACCGAAGTCGGTACTTTTGACAACACTAATCCATGGATTTAATGTAGTAACACTAACTGTTAACTATGGTATTGTGACAGAATTTTTTATGGTGATGACCAAAGTTATCAATTATACACACACACACACACACACACACACACACACACAGCAGTGTCCAAAAGTTATGTCTGGAAGGGATAATTGTTTTTAATGACCCTGCAAGTTTGATTAAACCATCAAAATATGAAAAAAATTAAATTATATATATATAAATGAAGGAAGAACAAAACACTAAACTTGTTTAAGGTATTTATCTGACAAAATTATTTGGCAAAAAAGTCAAACTACAGCTACAGGTTTTATTTTACTATGCAAAAAAATGCATAGAAAAACAAATATCCGACAGGAATAAGCAAACAATCAGTTATTAATATTTGGCTGATTATCTTGCATGTGCTCATAATTTATTTGCCTGGACCAAAATTATGTTGCACAATTCGTCATGTTTTATTGCGTTATCACTAATAAAACAATCTACTTAATAATATATGAATCTTTAATAATATTTGAATAAAGGGTGAAGATGTCAGTTTTACTAGTCCGTACGTCACTTTTGGACACTGGTGTAAATGTAATAATAAAACTCCACCATCAGGGACGGCATTAACTATTCTTCTCCATCTCATCTCATAGATTCAGAGTCTAGTACAGTAGAAATCCACATATCCAGTGAACAGCGAGAGGTCGAGGACGTCAAGCCCAACGGGGCGTCACTGGAGATCTCCACATGCTGAACGCTTTCATACGCTTCGACTTCTGATCCAACAGAACCGAGTCTTCAAGCATTTCTACAATCAACTCAAGCCAATGATTCTCTGGACAATCACTGCTGAACTTACTCTAAAACCACACATTATTCAATATGAATGAAACTTTGATTTGAATCCGAGTATCAATGTTTGCAAACAGACTTATTTGTAATAAACAAACACACCGTTTTAAGGATTTCACTGTAAAAATACAGTATTAATTTCCCAGCACACTTGTTGCTTGTGTTTTACTCATTTTATATTTCATTAAATTATACTGTCATTTAAGATGAAGTGTGTATTGTTTTTTATTGTTATGTTTGATTTCCTGAATAGTGTAACAACAAAATCATTGATTAGAGAAACAATTAATTTAAGTAGTATTAATGTTTTTTAATATTAATAATTTGCCTCTTTGGCAAAAAAAAAACTGTAACATAAACTAGTGGTCAAAAGTTCATAATAAATACGATTATAATTAAGTTTAATGCAAAACTGAATTTATTTGATCAAAAATACAGTAAAAATTGTGAAATATTATTATGTAGATCATCTGTTGTCTATGTGAATATATAGTAAAGTGTAATTTATTCCTGTGATCAAAGCTGAATGTTCAGCATCATTACTCCAGTCTTCAGTGTCACATGATCCTCCAGAAATCACTCTAATATGAGGATTTGATGATCAAGAAACATTTATGATTATTATCAGTGCTGTAAATGATTCAATTAGTAAATTATTCCAAACAAAAGTCATAGCGTGCAATATGAAAGAATCAAACACGACTGTTCGTAATATCAAAATAGAGTGATTTATTTGAGCCTCTGAATGCGAGACAGTGAGATACAGTTTTGTCCACG
This sequence comes from Squalius cephalus, assembly GCA_022829025.1. Taxonomy (NCBI): domain Eukaryota; kingdom Metazoa; phylum Chordata; class Actinopteri; order Cypriniformes; family Leuciscidae; genus Squalius; species Squalius cephalus. The sequence goes on from CM040799.1 coordinate 1,133,420, forward strand.
AAACAGAGTTAAACTTTATACTTGGCAGAGACACGTCAAAACAGGATGAACCGCGAGGATCTCGACGAGCCAAGATAACAGTCTGACACAGACAATAAGGGCTTCCGGTTCCGGTGAACCGAGGAAAAAACCCGCGTCACGTAGAAACGCGATGATTTTGATGCATCTCAAATAAATTCCCCATTAAACTAAACTTGGTTTTATTGAAATAATAAAAATAAAGAAACGTCCATCTTACATTGTCAAACGCACGTGACGCGCGTACAGTACGAAATTAAACCCGCAGTGGCGGTTAAATAACGAACGATCGCGAAGAGAGAAAAGGCGCCAATCACAGTTTTGAAAGTTTACAGCAGGACTAACGTAACCGATCATCAGTCCCTGAAGGGTTAATAACGCGCGTGACCGGTCAAACACACACAGAGATCAGTAGATGGACATCATCCTGACAAACAATCATGTTTCTGCTGCATCATGTGTCCAAATCAGACGACATGCGAGATAAAGTGATAATCTAAGGTTTATTCAGTTAAACGGTTAATCCTTTGCTGCTCATTTCAATAAGAAAAAGCGTCTCATTTACCTTCTCCTCCATGTGAATCCGAGATTGATCTTTTGACGGTTGGTTGGTTTGTATTTCTGCAGTGATGTGAGTAGCCCCGCCCACGGTGAAACCTCATTGGTCCAAACATTTGTGATTGACACGTCACATGTTCAGGTTTAGCGAGGAAAGAAAGATTTTTATTCAACTTTATTTCATCGTTTGATTTTATTTATTTATTATTGTTATTATGTTTTATCCTTTTATGTGCATTTGTAATTCCTTAGTAAAGATAGCACATCGACTCATTCAAAATCAATCAAAACACCTTTATTGTTTCATGTAAATTAGGATTTTGGACCAATGATATTTCACGGTGGGCGGAGCTTCCCAGCACAGCGCCACAGAAAAGAAACCAATCAACAACAAAATAAGACAAAAAAAATAAATCAGATTCGCATGGAAGAGAGCGCTTGTTGTTTTATCACATCGCACCCGATTCGGACACGACGTTGATGAAGACCTGCACTAACTAAACCACGTCCCAGAATGCACTTCACCCACTTACGATAACAGATTTTGAGGCACGTATCCTTATAACATGCATCACAATCTCATGATAACGCGTTTGCTGCCGATCCAGCAGGCATTCGTCCACAAAATCAGAAAAAACTAAAAGTATGAAATATTGATTACTTTATAAACATATAAACACAGTTTATAAAATCTGTGGTCTCATTTACATCTTTACATTCATTAAATGTACATCCAGCGGGGAGATTATACACCTGTATATTTAATCTCTGAGAATCAAACATATTCATAAAATATTTCCCCAAGTACTCGGCGTCTTCATTCACCTCGGTATTACACGTTAGGGTTGGAAAACGATCAGGTTCTCGCACACGTGAAGCCTCGTCTTGAATTAAAGGTTGGTAAAAATCTGTTTTCCGCAGTAAAAAAGCCCAACGAACATCAGCGGCGCTCAGCGATACTGATGCGTGACATCGCTGGACAAACGTGCGACGAAACCTCTGGAAAGAAACGTCTCCGGCTCTTCCACGTCGATCCACAGCACCAGCTGTTCGCTGACCGTCTCTAGTGGACGTTTCCCTCCAGTTTGGGTTTCAACAATCAGATTCTGTTCCCGGATCTGGATCGACCGGCTCCACGGAGAAAACGAGTTCAGACGCACTGAAGGCTTTAGCTGCACAATCCTGCATCCGGGATTCAGCCAACGCTATTTCCGTAAATCGAGAACACAGACCTGGAGAAACAAGATGGGGTTTACACAACTATTACTACTACAACTATTAAAACACTGGGTAAAATAAAATCTATATATCAGAAGAAAAGTTAAACTACATTAAAACTGGAACTGAAATAGTTGATGCACTAAAATTACTAACTGGAAATAAATAAAACTGAATTAACCCTTTGGTTTACTTTATTTCAATTAAATTAATGTACAATATTTTAGTTTGTTAATATTGTTTTATTAAATATTTTGTATTTTTAGGGGATTTTTATGGTCCTAAATTATATTTATGGAATAGTCACGATTAGTGGAGCGGCTAAGTGATATAATCGTTCAGTTTATGATACAAGCGTGAAAATTGGCATGAGCAGTCTCCATGGGTCACTTGACAAGAAAATTGTCTGAGCCACTTGAAATTTCAAGATTTTTCATTTTTCAAGATGGCCGACACCTTAGTGGAGCAGTTAAGTGATATAGTGGTTTATTTGGTGATACAAACATGAAAATTGGCATGAGCAGTCTCTGATGGTCACTAGACAATAAGCCACCCACAACTACTTGAAATTTCAAGATGGTTTATTTCACCTTAGTGGAGCAATTAGGTTCATGGCAATTTTCATGCTTGTATCACCAACTAAATGATTTCTTAAGCCTAATTGCTCCACTAAGGTGGTGGCCATCTTGAAAAATGGCCGCCATCTTGAAATTTCAAGTAGCTGTAGGTGGCTTATTGTCAAGTGACCCACAGAGACTGCTCATGCCAATTTCCATGCTTGTATCACCAAATAAACCACTATATCACTTAACTGCTCCACTAAGGTGTCGGCCATCTTGAAAAATTGCCGCCATCTTGAAATTTCAAGTGGCTCGGACAATTTTCTTGTCAAGTGACCCATGGAGACTGTTCATGCCAATTTTCACGCTTGTATCACCAAATAAACCACTATATCACTTAACTGCTCCACTAAGGTGTCGGCCATCTTGAAAAATTGCCGCCATCTTGAAATTTCAAGTGGCTCGGACAATTTTCTTGTCAAGTGACCCATGGAGACTGTTCATGCCAATTTTCACGCTTGTATCACCAAATAAACCACTATATCACTTAACTGCTCCACTAAGGTGTCGGCCATCTTGAAATTTCAAGTGGCTCGGACAATTTTCTTGTCAAGTGACCCATGGAGACTGCTCATGCCAATTTTCACGCTTGTATCATAAACTGAACGATTCTGCCAAACATAAGCACTTAACCGCTCCACTAGATCCATTTCTAGCTAAAATGAAATTTCCAACTTAAACTGTGGTAAATCTTGAATGCTTTGGATCCCAGACTGGAGTTTGGTCTCTTTTTAAAGACGACACGTGGCAAATTATTGCTGAAATGAAAAAAGTTAGTGAAACAAAAAAAAATGATATAGAACTTTAAGTTTATTAATATGAAAATGCATAAAAATACTATTTTTTAATTTTATGTAAAATTTATATGTTGAAGTGTGAGAAAATCAAAGCCATAAATCTAAACAAGTCAAGTTTGTTTGGGAACAGCACCAAAAGCTTCCATTAAATGAAATTTCCAATGTGCTCATATTTGACCGCGACGAGCTCAAGTGTGACTATTTTCTCAGGACTATTTAACAGAGGTGGGAGTAAGTCACACATGTGCAAGTCACAAGTAAGTCTCAAGTCTTAACCTTCAAGTCTCAAGCAAGTCCAAGTCAATTTTGTGAAAAGCAAGTCAAGTCAAGTCAAGTCACTGCTTTATGTCAAGCAAGTCAAGTCAAGTCGTAGCTTGGGTCACAAGTCACGGCAAGTCATACAAACGTTTGATGATTTCACAGAATTTATATATTAAAATAAGTTAAAACTACGTAAGTTGTGGACTATGGTTTTATTTGCAACATTTTTTTAAATATGCATTTACACATACAGCTGAGTGGTTAAAAATCTAAAAAAGAAATAAAATTTCAAACTAGATAGCCTAAAATGTAAATGTAACTGAAATTAGGCCAACATTAAAGCATGAAAAATAAATATGCCTTAAACATTGCAGTAGACCATTAAAAGATATTAAACAATTCACAATTCAAGTATAATGGTTCCTATGCCACCAAATGGCATTCTTCAAACTGGCATCCCCTTTATGGAACATGAACACATCCTTAACAACAAGTTAGATCTTTCCTTTTTAACAAAAGAATAACAAGAAAAAAACAGTAATAATTGAATTGACACAAAACTTAAACCTGTCAATCAGGTGGGTTGACTATTGTACATTATTAATCTGTGTGAGTGAGTGATTTATTAATATTTGTGAATATGTGTGTGCATGTGTATGAGTGAAAGGTGTATTGTTTGCATGTCCATGGTTGTGTTTGACTTTCTGTGTGTGTGTGTGTGTGTGTGTGTGTGTGTGTGTGTGTGTGTGTGTGTGTGTGTGTGTGTGTGTGTGTGTGTGTGAGTGTGTGTGTGTGTGTGTGAGTGTGTGTGAGTGTGTGTGTGTGTGTGTGTGTGTGTGTGTGTGTGTGTGTGTGTGTGTGTGTGAAAGAGAGAGAGAGAGAGAGAGAGAGAGAGAGAGAGGTGATTTGATTGAGTGTGATTGATTCATTAATATTTGTGAGTGAATGTGTGTGCGTGTGTATGAGTGAAGAGTGTATTATTTGTTTGCATGTGTGCATGGTTGTGCTTGCAAGTTCGAATTTTTGTTTTGTTTATTTGTGTATGCATGGTTTGGTTCGATAGTCTGTATGTTTTTTTTTCTTTGTGTGTAGGTGTCTTTTTACAATCTTTTATGTGCATCCCCCAAAACTATCCAATTATTAGACACTGTACACATGCTATTATGCTATTAAAGGACAACTCCAGCGCAAAATGAACCTGGGGTGTAATAACACATGGGAACAGAGTCGACCGTTCTCTGGGATTTGTTCTCATGATAATCGAATGTAAAGAGTTTTATCTCTAAAAACTGATTAGCTTATAACGCTAGTATATGGGGCATAGAGTAAGTAAAAAGAAATCGCTAGTTAATACCACTAACAAGGCTCAAAATAGCCCCACACTAACACGGTAGCATAATGAGGGTGCTTGTTAGTGGTATTAACGAACGATTTCTTTTTACTTACTCTATGCCCTATATACTAGCGTTATAAGCTAATCAGTTTTTAGAGATACAACTCTTTACATTCGATTATCATGAAAACAAATCCCAGAGAACGGTAGACTCTGTACCAATGTGTTATTAATTATTATTAAATTACAGTTAATTTTTTTTTATATTTCTTTTAACATTCAAGTCAACCCTGGGATAGCAGACTATATTGGTAGCATATAACTAGACAGTACAAAGGGATGTATGCAGGCAAGAAAAACTGGAATATGGCATATTTTAACATATTTTAACACGATTTTAATTTTCAAGAAATGTTTTGTTTTTCGCTGTGCTTTTGTATGTAAGGGATTATTCAGATCATAAAAAAAATCATTAATCCAAGGCATTCGAATATTATTAGAAATATATAGAAAGCCTTTATTTCATCATGGCTTTAATATTTTAAAATCAGGTGACAAGTAGCTACTTGCACACCTATGCGTTGCGGCTAATGCCTTCGTCAGGGTGTGTGACCTTAAGCCCCTTTCACACAGAGATTCCGGAATATACACGGATAAAGTGACCCGAGATTTGACTCGGGTTAGTTTGATTTAGGTTCATTCACACTGCCAGTGATTTTCCGGAATAAGAGAGTCCGTTTACACACAACCCGTAAAAATCCCGTAAAGACACATGACATCGATGTGACTTTATTGTCTCAGCAGCGTCTTAAGTTTGCTTATGAGCTGCGATTTCTCTCTCGAGAAACCATTGTGCATCTTTTTTCCTCTCTGATTCGATCATAAACTTAAGCATTACATACCGTTTCACAGCTGGCGAACGATCCCGCGCTTCAGCGTCATCACTACGACACGCGGCTTTTGTTCACACAGCGGGCGTTCCTGCTGCGTCACGTGATTGTTGCGTGCGTTCAAATACAGATATTTATTTTTAAAAAGACAAGTTATTTCGAGTCATTTACCTCAAGTCCGAGTCAAGTCTCAAGTCATGAATATCAAGTCAAAGTCAAGTCAAGTCTTTTATTAATATTTGTCAAGCAAGTCTCAAGTCCTAAAATTTGCGACTTAAGTCTGACTCGAGTCAAGTCATTGACTCGAGTCCCCCATCTCTGCTATTTAACCTTTTCGTATCATGTGTTCACATAGCAAGTGCCAAAACCTTTACCAAGTTTCGTACCATTCTGGTGAAGTAAACAATAAAAAATAAATTAAAATATTCAAATGTTTCAGGTCTAAAATGACCAAACAGCACCAGAGGGTTAAAACTAAAAGTGATATAAAAACAAATGAAATCTAAATAACCTAAAATAAATGAAAAAATAAACTAAAAGAAAATTAGAAATGTTGCCTTTGCAAATAACCGTAATAAGTAAGTTGCAGCACTGAAATTACTAACTGGAAATAAAGAAAATAAAAACTAATACTAAATTAAAACAAACTAAAAGTGAAATAAAAATTAATTAAATCTAAATAGCCTAAAATAAACAAAAATTAAACCTAAAATAAACAAAAATAAAAGGCCATTTAAAATAGTAGTAAAATATTATATAGTAAAAATAATATTAAAACACTAAATTTAAATAATATAATTGATTGTATTATATTAATAATATATTTAAATGTGTATACACACACACACATTTGGACACACGTGACTGAATTTGTTTCTCACGATTTTAAAAACCTTGTAATTAGTTTCAGATGATGTTTTATACGATGTTTTGAGAAGGCGAACGTACCGATCCATCCGACCCACTCGCTCCGACTTTATCTCCCAGACTGTTCCAGCAAACCTCAAATATTCCTCCGGTTCCCCTGTAGCTGTTCACCAGCGCACCGCTCTGAAAATACATCATCATCATCATCATCATCATCATCATCATCATCATGACGGGTTATACACAGTGTTGGGGAAAGTTACTTTGAAAAGTAATGCATTACAATATTGTGTTACTCCCTTAAAAAGTAACTAATTGCGTTACTTATTTGAAAAAGTAACTTTACTTTACTAGTTACTTGGAAAAGTAATCTGATTACATAACTCAAGTTACTTGTAATGAGTTACACACACCACAGTTTATACAGGGTTTCTGCAGGTCTCTTCAAATAAAATTAAATGCTTTTTAATGGCCTTTTTTAATGGCCTTTTTTAAAATTGTAATGCCATACATGACCCATGACTAACCACAGAGATATATATATATATATAATTGTTTTTTTTTTGTAAATAGACATGCCCCAAATTCTGAATTGCAACCATTCAGTTTGACGATGATGCAATGACGAAACTATACCAAAATTGCAATTACCAAACTGGTTCTGCGTGTTTATCACACTAACATACATAATTTGAGACAGCAAATTAAAATGATTATGAAGGCGATATTGAAAAAAATTTATAATATACATTTTGAATGTCTGTAGGATTAAAATTGAATGCTTTTTAATGCCATTTAAGGCCTTAATTTACGCAAAAATCCATTGAATGGCTGTTATCGCCCCGTGAACGCCCTGTACTGACCAGCGTGTCCCAGATGTGAACGCATTTGTCGAAGGATCCGCTGGCCAGGAACTTCCCGTCGGGACTGAAGGCCACGCTGTACACCGGCTCCTGGTGTTTGGTCAGTGTGTGGATGCATTCGCCTCGATCCACATCCCATAATCGCACCGTCGAGTCGAAAGAGGCACTGAGGAACACACACACACCAGGGGTTTTCAGACACGAAAATTAAAATGCTTGTTTACACCACAGAATAAAAACATTTTAAAACATAATTGCGACTTTTTATCTTTGCAATTGCAGATTAAAAAAGAAAAAAGTAACAAAAGCGACTTTTTATTTCACAATTCTGTCGTTTTTTCTCAGAATTTTTACACTTATTTTAATCTAATTTAATATATTTCTTCTAATTTTTATTTATTGTAATCTAATATGCATTTACTTTCATCTAATTTATTGGAGGGAAAAAATTACATTTATTTTATTATATTTAATTATTATTTTAATATATTTTAATCATTTTACATTTATTTGAATCTAGTTTAATATATAATCAAATTTTGTGTTTATTTTTATTTTGATGTAATTTATTTGAATCATTTTTACACTTATTTAAATCTAAATTAATATATTTAACCCATTTTTTATTTATTGTAATCCAATTTTCATTTATTTTATAATTTTTTTTAGTTTATTTATTTTAATGTAATTTATTGGAATCATTTTTACATTTATTTTATTATATTTACCATTTAATCTATATAAATATAATTGCATTATATTTATACTTAATCTATTTTAATAATTAGAAATTTATTTTAATTAATTTAATACAAACAGTATATAAGTGAATGTTTTGTTTTATTTATCATTTGAATCATTTATTTATTTTTTACACTTTTCCTAACTTCTACGACACACTCGTATTACTATGAATGGGAGAAAGTGCAACGCGCAATATGGCGGAATAAGCCCCGCCTTCTAAATAAAAGAGCCAATCACTGATTGATGATGTCATCGCGTCACTGCAGCTCCGTTAGAAGCTCCTGTTGCTATAAAACCGCCAGTGTTTCTGAGACGCGCACTCAAATATGAGCTTTTTCAATGCTGTTACCTGGCTAGCAGGAGGCTAGTGTTGGGACCGCTGCTCGAGGGGCTCCATTTGATGGTGTAGATCTCTTTATTGTGCGCTTGAAGGTTGTGAACACATGAATCCTGCTTCATACTCCAGATCTGCCGCGAGAGAAACGTGTCAGTATGGTCTAAATTTGATCATATTTACTATTTAATCATGCACTATAAAAAAAAAAAAAAAAGGTGTATTCTCCCTAATCAGAGTTGGTAGATAAAACCCTCATCCTTCCCTCGGGTCATTTTGATCCAGAATTTTCTTTTGGAAAAAAAAAAAAAAAAAAAAAGTGTTCATAGGAGGGACTTTTTCACACTTGAACCATGAATACACACACACACAAAAAAAAAAGTATGGATTTGAGGAGAAATTTATAAAAAGTAATAAATCGGGTCAATTTGACGCCCTTAGAAATTAATGGAATATGAGGAATGCTTCAGTTCACATAGAAAAACCTAAAAATTAACTAAAAATGCTAAAACTTTACCAAAAAATAATTTTATAATGTCTACATGTGTATCTGAATGCACACTGAAGGCCATCCAGTGGCAAGAGTCATGAAATATCATGTTATATTATTATTTTTCCACAAGAGGTCGGCAAAGACTCCCAATGTAAGATATTTAGAGCTGAAATAAAAGGGTTATGCATGAAATTGTGAGTTATTTTGAATTTAAGTTGAAAGAATGAGAGGAATGTGCTTAAATTTGACTATTTATTTATTGATTAATAGGTAAATAAAAAAAATAAGAAAATTTGCATTAAAAAAAGAGAAAAATATCCAAATGAAGATTTCTGGAAAATAAATAAAATTAAGTATAATTTTAGGGCTGCGGGTCATTTTGACCCTCGAGGGAAGGATTGGTTACAAAACGCCAAATAATTCCCACCTTGAGCGTCATGTCATCCGAACACGAAGCCAGCAACATTCCCGACGGATCCCATTTAATGGCGTTCACTTCATTCTGAAAGCACACACACACTGTGTTCATCTATAGTGCTCAGCGACAGTTAAACTCGGCAACACTTTACAACGAGGTGCATTAATGTATTTACTAACAGTGAGCAATACATGTGTTACAGTGTTTATTCATCTTTGTTAATGTTAGTTAATAAAAATCCAGCTGTTCATGTTAGTTCACAGCGCATTAACTAATGTTAACAACACATGACATTATTAAATGTTGAAATTAGTATTAACTAAGATTCAATTCAACTCAATTCACGTTTATTTGTAAAGCGCTTTTCACAACACACATGTTCAAAGCAGCTTTACAGAAAGTCCACATTACAGTGATTTGATATCAGAGGAGTCTAAGTTATGCATTTCAGAAATGCACATATACAAAAATTACAGTTAGTATTAATTTAAACAATGTAATAATTTAAGGCAGAAACAACGAGCTCATTGAAGTAATGAATACTTGTTTGCTAATAAATGAAGTATTGATCACTCTTAGTTGATACTGACGAGTGAACCTCAGTGTGTAGTGTGTGGTGTGTAGTGTGTGGTGTGTGGTGTGTAGTGTGTGGTGTGTAGTGTGTGGTGTGTAGTGTGTGGTGTGTAGTGTGTAGTGTGTGGTGTGTGGTGTGTGGTGTGTAGTGTGTGGTGTGTAGTGTGTGGTGTGTAGTGTGTGGTGTGTAGTGTGTAGTGTGTGGTGTGTGGTGTGTGGTGTGTAGTGTGTGGTGTGTAGTGTGTAGTGTGTGGTGTGTAGTGTGTAGTGTGTGGTGTGTAGTGTGTAGTGTGTGTAGTGTAGTGTGTGGTGTAGTGTGTGGTGTGTAGTGTGTGGTGTGTGGTGTGTAGTGTGTGGTGTGTAGTGTGTAGTGTGTAGTGTGTAGTGTGTGGTGTGTAGTGTGTGGTGTGTAGTGTGTAGTGTGTGGTGTGTAGTGTGTAGTGTGTGTAGTGTAGTGTGTGGTGTGTGGTGTAGTGTGTGGTGTGTAGTGTGTGGTGTATAGTGTGTGTAGTGTAGTGTGTGGTGTGTAGTGTGTGGTGTGTAGTGTGTGTAGTGTAGTGTGTGGTGTGTGGTGTGTAGTGTGTGGTGTGTGGTGTGTAGTGTGTGGTGTGTGGTGTGTGGTGTGTAGTGTGTAGTGTGTGGTGTGTGGTGTGTAGTGTGTGGTGTGTGGTGTATAGTGTGTGTAGTGTAGTGTGTGGTGTGTAGTGTGTGGTGTGTAGTGTGTGTAGTGTAGTGTGTGGTGTGTGGTGTGTGGTGTGTAGTGTGTGGTGTGTGGTGTGTAGTGTGTGGTGTGTGGTGTGTGGTGTGTAGTGTGTAGTGTGTGGTGTGTGGTGTGTAGTGTGTGGTGTGTGGTGTGTAGTGTGTAGTGTGTGGTGTGTAGTGTGTAGTGTGTAGTGTGTAGTGTGTGGTGTGTAGTGTGTGTAGTGTAGTGTGTGGTGTGTAGTGTGTGGTGTAGTGTGTGGTGTGTAGTGTGTGGTGTGTGGTGTGTAGTGTAGTGTGTGGTGTGTAGTGTGTGGTGTGTAGTGTGTGGTGTGTAGTGTGTGGTGTGTAGTGTGTGGTGTGTAGTGTGTAGTGTGTAGTGTGTGGTGTGTAGTGTGTAGTGTGTAGTGTGTGGTGTGTAGTGTGTGGTGTGTAGTGTGTAGTGTGTGGTGTGTGGTGTGTAGTGTGTGGTGTGTAGTGTGTGGTGTGTAGTGTGTGGTGTGTAGTGTGTGGTGTGTGGTGTGTAGTGTGTGGTGTGTAGTGTGTAGTGTGTGGTGTGTAGTGTGTGGTGTGTAGTGTGTAGTGTGTGGTGTGTAGTGTGTAGTGTGTGGTGTGTGGTGTGTAGTGTGTAGTGTGTAGTGTGTAGTGTGTGGTGTGTGGTGTAGTGTGTGGTGTGTAGTGTGTAGTGTGTAGTGTGTGGTGTGTAGTGTGTGGTGTGTAGTGTGTAGTGTGTGGTGTGTAGTGTGTAGTGTGTGGTGTAGTGTGTGGTGTGTAGTGTGTAGTGTGTGGTGTGTGGTGTGTAGTGTGTGGTGTGTTTAAGCCTCTGCTCACCGTGTGTCCCTGAAAGGTCTTGAGCGGACGCTCACTCCCGAGCCGACACACATGGATGCACATGTCCGTGCTACACGAGGCGAACGTCGTGTTATTCTGCCAGTCCACGTCCAGCGCCGGAGCTGCGGAAACACCGGGGATGCTGTGTTATATGGTGTGTGTTATCACACGGTAGGCTTGCTACGCTAGCTGGTGTTAGCGGTGTTCAAGAGCAACCAACCCCCCACCCGCTAATTTGAAAGCGAAACTAAAATGCGCACAAGCATTCATAACGGTGTGTGTCCGCGGCAAGAAGCGAGCGTTTTCAGTTCATTACTATCCATAGGCATTAATTAAACGCTCGCTCAGCTCCATAACGAACACCCGTGCGGACGAGCGCATTTTAGTTTCGCTTTCAAATTAGCGTTTTAAACCCCCCCGCCGGTGACACCAGTGTGGTCACACGTTGCTTAACCGGTGGGATCGAATTAAATCGAATACTTGAGGTCAGGAATTGGATACTTGTTATAAAATTAAAATTGATTCCTCTTATTGATTCCTTTGTGAGCATTTCAGTATGACTTTAAAACATTGAAGCGCGAGAGACTCTGTTTTCTGTCCTCATGTGTATCAGTGTATTGGATCTGTGCAGCTCTTAAAGTGACAGCAGCCTACATAAGACATAAGACATCTTGACAATAACTTTTGTGAGTATATATGTAATGTATATTTTATGTATAAAGTGCAGTGTTATTTTACATTTGATTACAGTTTCTGTACCTGAAAATCTTAAAACTCCATTTATTTTAATCGTATCTTTGTTCAGTTGTATCTATTTGTTCGATTGCTAATTTTTTATTTCTTCCTTTTTAATTTCTGAGTGTTTAATAATGCTTGAAGTTTATATTAGTTCGGCTAGTTGTTTTTCTATGGTGTTTTTAAACCACAGGCAAACGTTTCTTGTGTGAGTGTTCTTTAGCCTGATGATTTGTGTTCATGATATTCAACTACAATTAAAAGTTCTGCAATAAGACTAAATGTAAATTACATATAAGTTTTTTTTATTACCTTATTGGAATCGAAATTAGGAATCGATAAGCAGAATTGAAATCAGAATCATTCAAATTCAAACTCAACCCTACACACAACGCATGATTAAAGCCCTGTGACCTCTGACATCTGACCTATACTCAGAGGTCGTGAACTCACCAGAATGAAAGGGGAACTGCTGTTTGGCTTCGCCTGTATGTGCGTCCCAAATGATTGTCGTCTGCAGAACGAGAACAATTGAACAAGTGATTATGGGAAAAAGCCAGGGAATAACTCGCTCCATCCCAGCCCTGTGAAGCCGGACATGTGTTGAGCTTCATGTTTGATCCATCAGACTTTTAGTCTGATATAGTGCAAATATGGAGCTCAGTTTTATTCAGAGGCTCATATAATCTAATATTTATTTATTTTATTCCTTAAAAAAAAAAAAAATATTTGAACCATTTTTACAGTTATTTTAAACAAATGTATTATATTTCATCATTTTTTTATTTTATTAAAATATATATTTTTTATTTTAATCAAATTTAGTGGAATTTTTTTTTTTTTTTTTATTATTATTTTTACTTATTTTAATCATTTTTAAATGTATTTTAATCTAATTTAATATGTATGATCACATTTTTTGTTTATTTTAATTAATACAATTTATTATGATCATGTTTACACTTATTTTAAACTAATTTATTATATAATCTAAGTTTTATTTATTGTAATCTAATATTTATTTTATTTACATTGATTTTATTATAGTTACTTATTTTCTTTATTTAATCTACTATTTATTTTATTTTATATTTTAATCTAATTTATTTGAATTATTTTTCACAATTATCTAACTGAATATATTTCATAAAATTAATTTTTATTCATTGTCATCTCTATTCAATTTTTTGTTCATTTTAACGTAATTTATTGAAATAATTTTCACATTTATTTTATTATATTTATTCTACTTAAATAAATTTACATTTGTTTTAATTTAATTTAAAACAATTATTTTTGGTTTATTTATTATTTTAACCTTATTGATTTTTTTACTTTTTTTTACACTTTTTCCAACTAGTATACAACATACTTACATAAAATGCATATAAATATTAATATCTGCCAATAACATGTCTTAGTAATATGATATTTAAAGCTTAGTTTTATGATCAAATCTCTGTAGTTTTAAAACATAATGCAATGCAATACAATGATGATTGAGCGATTAACAAATAAACCTTCCTCAAAAGCCTGATCATATTTAATACTTTTCTGATAAATAATGTCTGGATAATCAAGTTGAAATATAACTAAATATATCAAAGTTATTCTTACGTTTACTTGATAAAAATCAGATTTAAAGACACGTGAAGCACGAGCTGAAGGAGGACGCTTGTACAATTAAAGACCTTTACCTGATAAAATCAGTCAGACACAGGAGGAATGCAGAGATTGTGTTTCAGGAATTATTAAATCATAAGGTTAATGCATTGAGCAGCTCAATCAATAGAGCTGGGTTTGATTCCCGGACTGATCACAGAGACACTGAATGCAGTGTAAGTGTGAATGTAATAATTGTGTTTCTCTGATTCACCTTGTCGACTCCAGCGCTCAGAATGCTGTTGCCTTTCTTGTTCCACTTCAGTGCAAATATGGGTCCCTTGTGTTGGCCGAGCGTGCTGCTCAGATTACCTGTGGGAACAGCAGACAGCGTCAGACTCGCGCGAGCTTCGCCAGCTAACAGCGCTAGCACACGTACCGTCTTTCGTCCATATCCTTGCAAACCCGTCATAAGATCCAGTCGCCAAGAGAGTGCCGTCGCTCTACAGACACACAAGAACCGTAATGAAACATTCTCCATCATATCCAGGGTCTAGAATTAATTCGCCAAATGAGAGTCAAAATATCCTTAAATAAGTGATATTAAATAATGATTTTTAATGGTTTAAAACTCTCACTGGATCTTGTTGCTGCATGAAACATGATCCACATTGGGAAAACAGCTCAATCTTTGATATGCAACAAGAATAATATATATATATATATTTACAAAAATACGATCATTTCGGACTCCGTGTGCAAGGACCTTTACAGTAACTACTGTACTGTGACGGAAATAATCAAATGCTTACGAGTACTAAACATCTTTTTTCCAGCGATAAACTAATCATATTTAAATGTTATTTTTAATGTGACGACCGAAACATTTCTTGTTCATCCTTCAGAGATTGTCCCCATTTATAAAACTAAAAGTTTCAAGCTGTAGGAAAACTCACACTTTCTTAAAAAATAAAGAAACAGATTAAATTGTGAATTGTGGCTATTTTCACTCCCTAATGTCTATTTTTTCCACTCGTTTGGCTTTTTAATAATTCATATTTAGAAATTATGAATGATAATAAATAAAGTTAATTTGATCTACACCTCAAATTAAGCTCAGTGTTTTACTGTGTTACCAAATACTTTCTGTAGAGTTTAGTGGCTCCGGCCCTCAAATGTTAGGTTAAATTAATTAGGTAAACAAAATAATAATAATTTCTGTAAACTGATAATAACTGGAATATTAAACACTTGAGGAGTCGGCTGTCCACGACAGTCCTAAACCTGCCGAACTACAGCACAATAAACACACTCAAAATATAAATAAAAACGCAAAATATCGCCTAATAATCCCAGAAAATATTGAGATATCATTTTGTGTTGATATCGCACACACTCCTAGAAGCAACACACTCACGTTCCAGTCCAGCGAGGTGACGTCCTTGTTGCTGGGAACGTCTTGTCCTCCTTCCCGAATGCAGTGCCGCAGGACCAGCTGAGTCGAGCCGCTGTTCTCACTCAGGTTCCATATGCGAGCCGTCGAGTCGCCAGAGCTGCGATTACACGACACACAGAACAAGAGTTTTACTTTCCCATTTACATTTGTGCATTTGGCAGACGCTTCTATGCTTCTATCCAAAGCGACTTCACATTGCATTTCAAGGCACACATTTACATCCTTATCAGTTCTTGCTTTCCCTGGGAATCGAACCCATGACCTTGGTGTTGCAGGCGCCAGCGCCACTGTTTGAGCTCCAGGAAAGCATATTATCCATGATATCCAGTAGGGCTGCACGATATTGGAAAAAAAATTACATTGCGATATTTTTTCCCCAACGATATATATTGCGATATTGCGTGCCATCAATCCAGGCTAAAGTCAATAATTAGCCTACCATTCCATGATATTAATAATTTCACTAAGCAAGCTTCATTACAAGTGACAAAAAGGCCACTTAATATATATTATTCCAAAATTAGAACATATTCGTCAGAATTCGAAAAAAATATTTCTGTCAAAAAATCTTATTCTCTCTCTCTGTGTCTCTATGTTCTCGGTGCTGATGCAGTGACGCGTTCATGTAAACGGCACCTAAAAGCTGTCACACAAAGAACCATCAAAAGTAATGATTATGAATATGTAAAATATTACAATGAGACATTTTAATTGTTTATTAATAAACAAGTGTTTTCTGTAAAGATGAAGTTGATCATCTTCGCAGTAGTGATCGCGTGGGAGAGAAATGCACTTTTCATACGGATTACATTACATTGGTTCTGTTTAAAAGTAGAGATTTCTGTAGATAATAGATATATTTATAATATATATTTTTTTAGGTGTGTGAGGCGAGTAGGCTACCTTATACGCTGAGTTTCGGTTCATGGATTCAGGCGCTGGCGCCTCCGTGTCGTGATTATGTCTGCTATATTTACTTTTTATTTATTAAATCCAGGAAATTGGATAATGAAACACTGATTAAAATTAAGATACAATTAATACAAAACGAAATTCGCTTTAAAGAAAGGCTTTGTGCTTTCTGTTTGAGGTCTCTGTGAAAGTTTTAAAGCAGTCTTTTAGTGCCGCATCATAACGGTCGCGTCCGTAATGGAGAACTGTCACGTAACATTGTTTTTTCCTCATAAATGCAAACACGAAAAATAAAATACTTTTAAAAAAGACAACCATCCACAACTTTATAACACTCCAGCAAAGTACCTCTTTTTGGT
>CM040799.1:1155000-1170000 GCA_022829025.1 Squalius cephalus
ACACACACACACACACACACAGTGTTTACCTGACTCCTGCAGATATCTGTACACCAGAAAGTTGACTTCATCACTGGTAATGCTCATCTTCACTCAGCGCAGAGGAGGAGCGCCCCCTACAGGACACACACAGCATTACATCATCACAAACACAACACAAATACACATTACATTCATAATCTCATAATCTCAACACAACTACACATTACATTCTCATTCAGAGACAACCGCTCGGAGAACCACAGACTGGAGGTCTATTATTTCAGCTAGTTGCCAAAATAACATATGCTAAAATAACAAAATTAAATAAACAAATGAAAAATTAAAGGAATTACATAGATTTTTTTTTTTAACTGAAGAGTTCACTAAAACTTAAAATAAAAATCTCTAATCTCTATACTTTGGCAACAGAGTTACAATATTATGAAATATGAATTACAAAAACCACCAGCGGGGGTAAACTGAGCCACACCAACCAACCAACCAGACCCCGAGCCCTGGATCCAACCGGCCAGTGTGACATCAGTAACACAAACACACGAGGAGTGAACTATTGTGAAGTCGGTCTCTGGAGAAACTGGGATCATGTATGAGGTTAATTATGGAAATGAACATCCTGGAGGAGTTAATGCTCATATACTCTATACAGCCAGCAAGAGTTCAGGCCTCTGGGATTCACCACGGCACTTTATTCAACGGGTCGCTTTACATTGAAGCCGTTTTACCGTATGGAAAACAGTGTCCGTGTTTCTTTCAGTGAGAGTTACACTTTCATTCCTACAATAGAGCAGCTCTTCAGTGCTTATGTTCTCACTGACAGAGGGGCGGAGCCTCAGAGCCACGCCCACCTGTTACATCACCACCACGGACCAATGAGAGCTAGGGGCGGAGCCTCAGAGCCACACCCACCTGTTACATCACCACCACGGACCAATGAGAGCTAGGGGCGGAGCCTCAGAGCCACACCCACCTGTTACATCACCACGGACCAATGAGAGCTAGGGGCGGAGTCTCAGAGCCACACCCACCTGTTACATCATCACCACGGACCAATGAGAGCTAGGCGGCGTTTCCCATGTCACTACATCATCACCACGGACCAATGAGAGTTAGGGGGCGTTTTCCATGTCACTACATCATCACCACGGACCAATGAGAGTTAGGGGGCGTTTCCCATGTCACTACATCATCACCACGGACCAATGAGAGTTAGGGGGCGTTTCCCATGTCACTACATCATCACCACGGACCAATGAGAGTTAGGGGGCGTTTCCCATGTCACTACATCATCACCACGGACCAATGAGAGTTAGGGGGCGTTTCCCATGTCACTACATCATCACCACGGAGCAATGAGAGTTAGGGGGCGTTTCCCATGTCACTACATCATCACCACAGACCAATGAGAGTTAGGGGGCGTTTCCCATGTCACTACATCATCACCACGGACCAATGAGAGTTAGGGGGCGTTTCCCATGTCACTACATCATCACCACAGACCAATGAGAGTTAGGGGGCGTTTCCCATGTCACTACATCATCACCACGGAGCAATGAGAGTTAGGGGGCGTTTCCCATGTCACTTTTCTGGAAAGCGGTTTCGAACTCCGGGAACAAACGTTGTTTTGGCTGATTTTGTTGGAAATGATGTCACAATCAGGGTTTGAAATGAAGTGTTTCACCCACCGGCCACTTTGGCTACAACACTTTTAAGTTAACGGCCAATTCAGAACTTCTACTAGCCAAAAAAAGAAGAAGAAATTAAACAGATTAACTACGTCACAGCTTTAAATATTGAAAGCTTTGAAATACGTCACAAAAGTTGGATTTCATTATTCAAACAAAATCCTGTAATCCATAAATCTGGAGATATGGGTATAACGGGGTATACAGGAAGGGTACAAGTAGAGCCAAAATACACCACAAGAATGATTAATGTGAGAGTGTGTGAGAGAGAGAGTGTGTGTGTGTGTCTGTGAGTGAGTGAGTGAGTGAGTGTGTGTGTGTGTGTGTGTGTGTGTGTGTGTGTGTGTGTGAGTGTGAGTGAGTGAGTGAGTGAGTGAGTGAGTGAGTGTGTGTGTGTAATGTGGAAAGAGGGCGAGAGAGAGGCTCACTTTCTCCTGGCTGGTCACATGACAGATAAACAGCAGCCATGTTCTCATGACATCATCACACTAACGAGGGGACGTCATGCGAGGCGTCAGCAGAACCCAGAGTCAGAACCCGGAGTCAGAACCCAGAGTCAGAACCCAGAGTCAGAACCCGGAGTCAGAACCCGGAGTCAGAACCCAGAGTCAGAACCCAGAGTCAGAACCCAGAGTCAGAACCCAGAGTCAGAACCCAGAGTCAGAACCCAGAGTCAGAACCCAGAGTCAGAACCCAGAGTCAGAACCCAGAGTCAGAACCCAGAGTCAGAACCCGGAGTCAGAACCCAGAGTCAGAACCCGGAGTCAGAACCCAGAGTCAGAACCCAGAGTCAGAACCCAGAGTCAGAACCCAGAGTCAGAACCCAGAGTCAGAACCCAGAGTCAGAACCCAGAGTCAGAACCCGGAGTCAGAACCCAGAGTCAGAACCCAGAGTCAGAACCCAGAGTCAGAACCCAGAGTCAGAACCCAGAGTCAGTACCCGGAGTCAGAACCCAGAGTCAGAACCCAGAGTCAGAACCCGGAGTCAGAACCCGGAGTCAGAACCCAGAGTCAGAACCCAGAGTCAGAACCCAGAGTCAGAACCCAGAGTCAGAACCCAGAGTCAGTACCCGGAGTCAGAACCCAGAGTCAGAACCCAGAGTCAGAACCCAGAGTCAGAACCCAGAGTCAGAACCCGGAGTCAGAACCCGGAGTCAGTACCCAGAGTCAGAACCCGGAGTCAGAACCCAGAGTCAGAACCCAGAGTCAGAACCCAGAGTCAGAACCCAGAGTCAGAACCCAGAGTCAGAACCCGGAGTCAGAACCCAGAGTCAGAACCCAGAGTCAGAACCCAGAGTCAGAACCCGGAGTCAGAACCCGGAGTCAGAACCCAGAGTCAGAACCCGGAGTCAGAACCCAGAGTCAGAACCCAGAGTCAGAACCCAGAGTCAGAACCCAGAGTCAGAACCCAGAGTCAGAACCCAGAGTCAGAACCCAGAGTCAGAACCCGGAGTCAGAACCCAGAGTCAGAACCCAGAGTCAGAACCCAGAGTCAGAACCCAGAGTCAGAACCCAGAGTCAGAACCCAGAGTCAGAACCCAGAGTCAGAACCCAGAGTCAGAACCCGGAGTCAGAACCCAGAGTCAGAACCCAGAGTCAGAACCCAGAGTCAGAACCCAGAGTCAGAACCCAGAGTCAGAACCCAGAGTCAGAACCCAGAGTCAGAACCCAGAGTCAGCCACTGTGACTCCAACAGGTTTATGTTAACCCTTCACTGCAGGAAAGCTCTGCAACAGCGAGGCTCAAAAGTAGCGGCACAAAATATGGAGAAAATAACAATGCTCAATTTTTATTAATTACTGTAATAATACTTTCACCAAGTAATATGAATATTAGATGAAAAAGTATTTCAAAAGAAAATATTACCAAAAGCATTAAAAACAGAAAATAGAACTGCAAAACTGTGTGTGTGTGTGTGTGAGTGAGTGTGTGAGTGAGAGAGTGTGTGTGTGTGTGTGTGTGTGTGTGTGTGTGTGTGTGTGTGTGTGTGTGTGTGTGTGTGTGTGTGTGTGTGTGTGAGTGTGTTAAATATTGCCAAAGCATTAAAAACAGAGAAAATAGTTCAGAACAACTGAAAAATTGTTCTATATATGAATGTAATAAAGAATAGAGTTTTATAGTAAAGTGTAATTTATTCCTCAAGGCTCGAAATTGCGACCATTTTGGTCACACATGCTCCTGAAATTTAATCTGTAAAGCCCCGGAGAAATGAAATCTGTTAATATATAATTTGTAGTTGTGCTGCTCCTTAATTTTTGGAGTTGGGAGCACCAGTGTACAAGTAAAAAAAGTTAATTAGAGTTAATATTTCTCGCTGACTGACGAGTTTATGGTCACTGGATATGTTTTTTCTGAGGTAAATGTGACGTTACGTGACATTGTTTTACTGACGTCTTTCCACGGTTGAAACACTGATTGAGCGACTCCATGTGACATGATACGGACTTCCATAAGTTGTGCTCTGTCTTTTAACACACTTTCAGAAGCTCACTCATGTTTATCTCGCGCTGTAACTGGTGTTATTAAGGCGGAGGAGAAGATCATGTGCTTCTCTAGAGCTGAGCCGGAGCGATCTCACGCCACAGCAACAACACGGCATTTATGTTTATGAATTGCGTAAGAAAATGGACGTAATTTGAAATCTGAGACTTTGTTTCATATCAATAGTAACAAAGCACAAAGATTATTGTGATGTATTGGATGGGATGCGCAACATGTTACATTCATTCATAGACTGAAAACAGGAGGACTAATCGACTCTTGGGATTTAAGAATCGACATCGGTTCGTAAAAATGAGAATCGATTAAAATCGAGAAATCAACATTTTTTTACCCAACTCTAGTGGAAACCATCATACGTTTTATTTTTCATGGATTCTTTGATGAATAGAAAGTTCAAAAGTTCTGCATTTATTTGAAATAGAATCTTTTGTAACATTATAAATGTCTTTACTGTCACTTTTGATAAATTTAATGCGTCCTTGATGAATAAAAGTATTAATTTCTTTAACTTCTTTCCAAAAAAACTAAAAATTCTTACTGACCCCAAACTTTTGAACGGTCGTGTTTAATGTTACAAAAGCTTTATATTTCAGATAAATGCTGTTCTTTTGAACTTTCTATTCATCAAAGAATCCTGAGAAATAAAATGTATGACGGTTTCCACAGAAATATAAACTGTTTTCAACACTGATAATAATCATAAATGTTTCTTGAGCATCAAATCCTCATATTAGAGTGATTTCTGGAGGATCATGTGACACTGAAGACTGGAGTAATGATGCTGGACATTCAGCTTTGATCACAGGAATAAATTACACTTTACTATATTCACATAGAGAACAGCTGATTAACATTAAAATAATATTTTTACTGTATTTATGATCAGAGCCTGTTTGCACACGTTTTGTTTTGGCTGATCTTGTGATTTCGGGTGATTTGTCATCATCACACACACACACACACACACACACACACACACACACGCTGTTCTGCTTCCACCTCAATATAAGCCAAAATTAAAAACTGAGAAAGTGCAGACTAGCACTACCCGGGAGTGGGACTGATCCGATTGAGCTCGATCCCAATGAAATCTCGATGGGATTGAGAGCAGTGGTTTATTCCTTTTCTAATCCGATCGAGAGAACATGCAAACACTTGATCGGACAGAAAACCGAAACTGAAAGCACTGCGCCTGAGCGATGATGTTAACTAGCGTAATGACCAGGGTTCTAAATTAACTTTTTTGATCACCAGCCAATGTGTGATATCAATCAGAATATCCACTAGCCAAATTTTTTTTTTTGTTTTTTTTTTGAGTAGGCTACATTGTGGCAAATGCCATTTGGCATTTTCTTTTCTTAGTTCCTCTGTCGATACCCTCCTCATCCCCTGCCTCGTTCCTCTTCTCGCCCCCAGAAGTCTGTCCCAAGTACCACTGCCGCATTTCGTTTAATACTTTACTAGCCAACTCCGTTTGTCTTATTTCTTGTGTTTTCTGTGTCCATTCGTTTCCATGGTTTCTCGCAAACTTTAGGCTAAAGAAAACTCAGAAAAAAGTTTCTGTAATTAACAGAAGAAAGACAATATAAGTTGCACTGTAGTTTCCACAAGTGTAATGGCTGCCGACATTAACAGACGATTTTGCAAAAAATAAAAAAATAAAAATAATAAATGTTCCGTCTCGCCTCCGCGTTCGGCGATAGGTTTCATTCTCTCGCAGCTAGTAACTTCACGAGCGTGTCTTTTCCGCGCCGTTCTCTTCCGTGTGTGTGTGTGTGTGTCGGCGCGCTGCGCTCTCTGCTCAATGTCCTGCTCTGTCGTTAACGGCCCAAATGCTCGAATCATGTACCGATCGGCGATCACGCACTTGAAAAGCGTGAAATTTAGAGGTGGATAAACGCAATTTAGAGGTGGATAAACACACTTAGGAGGTGGGTAAACGCTATTTCCGAATTTTGGGAGGTGCGTAAACGGCGTTTACGTGCGTTTAGCCTCCACTACATCCCTGCATGTAATGCCTCATGCATCACCGGCCAAACTGGCTAGTAAGTTTTTATTAACACCCGCCAAAATGAATTTTAACCCGCATTTGGCGGGTTGGCGGGTGTTAATTTAGAACCCTGGTAATGACGTATGAGGCGCTGAACGAGCTGTTCTTCCTGTTGAATAAAGTGTCGTATTAATAAGTGTCCCGTCATCCTAAACTTCCCATTTCACTGCGTCTGTGAAGTCTGTGAACGGCCCACCAGTCCTTGTTTTGGATTCTCATTTTTACTGCGTGATAAATGTAAGCGGCAAAGCAGTTAATATGCTCATCGTCTCCAAATCATGACCAGAGATGGATTAATATTACGTCTGCTGTTTAAAGAACCAATATAGGAGAATAGTCACACATACAGCTCTGTGTATTTCTGCAGCGCATGTCAAAACATCTATTCCGATTTGAAACTTGTGACATATAAACGCGCACATCAGCCCGATTACTGTATTTATCGCTCATGTAAACACCGTGTGCGGATTCATCAATCATATTGATTTCATTCCGATTGAACCAAAAGGTGTCCATGTAAAGGTAGCGACTGTTTTAATCTTTTTTAATTGGAGATAGATATGGTTTTAACCTTTTACAGGAAGAATTGAAGCACAAAATGAAGGAGGCCAAACTGCAATATAAACGTACGGTCGAGGAAAGGTTTGGGAAGTGCAGGGATGTCCTGGCGAACACTGTGATGGGAAGAAAACAGGAGCAGCACGATATCCAGTGCCTGATCCCGCTCTGAATCAGGTTTATGCTGGTTTTAATAACAGCTGTTCAGACGAGCACTGGGACTCCTGCAGAGCATCCGGACTTCCCCCATTATTACTGAGGAACAGATTGTGGAAAAGGTTTTAATGAAAGTCAAACCTCAAAAGCCGTCGGGGCCGGAGGGAATAAAGGGCAAGGCACTGGGAATGAGCATCTCAGCTGAAGGCTTTAATGTTGTACCTGGAAGGAGAGAACCATCATCCCATTCCCAAACAGGCTCATGCTACGGTGCTGGAGGACTACAGACCAGTGGCTTTAGCATCTGTGCTCTGCCAGTGTGTGGAGAGACTCTCTGTCAGCAACTCTCCCAGGCAATGGCTCTATTCATGAAACACGAGCAGAACGAATGTGTGTGTAAATCGTGTGTAAAGTGGTTCTGGCGTAAATTTTCGGATTTATTAAAATGTTCGTCTTTTCCAAATGTTAGTTGGTAGGAAAGAAATCTACACCTGCTCCCAGCCACGCGTAAATAGTGCGTTTAACATCCGAACGTTTTGCTCATTAATAAGGCTGCATTTTAATTCACCTTAATCGGGTACACATTTACACAGCATTTTGAAAAAATATTATATATAGTAATTACATACGGTTTTTCTTTTTACTTTTATTATGAGAGCCAGTAATAGCATCTGCAAACAGAACACTTTAATCAAATAATGAATTGCTTTCAATAGGGCTGGGACTCTTTTCACTTCTGGGAGTGTTCGATTAACAGATTAAACTCCATTAAAGGGGGGGTGAAATGCTATTTCATGCATACTGAGTTTTTCCTTTTTTTAGGACATGATACGCCACTATATACGCTTGAAAATAAAATGTGGCGTTTTGAATGAACTTCTGATAATAAAACTTAAATTTCTGCATCTGAGAAATTTCTCTTCTTCATTCGCTTTTGAGAAGACATGCTGAAATCCTTCGTTTGGTGTCATAATATGATGCCCATATATAGTTGTCAGTCGGATTTAATGGGCGGGATTTATGGTAATTGAGTGAGCGTGCACGCGCGTCCCATTTACGACTGACTGGAATTCATTAACACACACACACATTTCACTTTCACATCTGACGTTTACGAAGTATTTGTGAATCAGGAGAAGAGTTTTCGGGAATGTCTCTTTACGCGCAAATCACTCACATATTTACTCGTATATTTATGAATGTTTCATGAATGAGATCCAATGACTGGTAAACTTGGCCTTTGTAATCTTAAAGCAACACTATGGGACTTTTCCTCTGCGGTCGCCCTACAGGCTGGAAGCGGAATTGTCCATTACCGCTGTCGTAAATCATTTAGCCGACCGTTGCACACACACTCGCTGTTTATCCAGCTCCGGCTTAGGAATGAACGATGTCCACAGACAAGAGTATGATGCATGATATATGAAAGTATGATGTATTGCGACATCAGAAACGAAGAAAAACAAAATAATGACTATTGTAACGCTTGCCGTAAAGCAAGTCAGATTTGTAGTTTTCTAATGTCTCATTCGAACTACAGAAACGCGGCCCGATCTGGCAAACTTGCATGGTGTGGTTATAGCAGATATAGAGCCGCAAAGCGAATGCAGAAGTGCCGTTCACCCTGTTACGACTTGATGAACCACTGGAACCATTTTGGAAACATTATTTTAAGGTAAAAAATGTTATAATAGTATTGCTTTAAAGTGTTGTTGTGTGGTTGTCTCTTGTCTAAATAGACAATTGTTTGCTTATAGACAAAGCTTTTTTTAATTTTGAATTTTTCTAATTGAATTATGTCACTTTTAAAGGGGTGGTTGATTATGATTTGACTTCTCTAACTTTAGCTAGTGTGTAATGTTGCTGTTTGAGCATAAACAACATCTGCAAAGTTACAACTTTTTAAGGACTACAACAAACGGCTGGTAGGGAATACACAAGCTTCTTCACGGGTTAGTGACATCACAAACCCTAAAATTTACATAAACCCCGCCCCCAGGAACGCGATTAATAGATTATCATGACAGAATATTCTAATCAATGACTAGAAGATAACTCCACATCAGCTACATTAACTCATCAACTAACCATTCAGAAATGTTGTATTCTACATAGGGCTGGGCGATATGGCTGAAAACTGTATCACGATATAAGTGTTTCATATCGGTCGATATCGATAATTATTGAATTTTTTTATAACATATTTAAGATAAGGACCAGTCCTTGGAGACAAATATATTACATTTAAAGATTTTTTATTTTAAACTTAACCTACCTCTGATTATAATCCCATCAGTTATAAAGGCAGACATGTCAACACGACCATGGAAAACTCAAAAGTCTAAAATCACAATGAACACTTAACAATTATCTCTTAACATTAAGGTGCAAAATTAAAGAATACGTAAGAAATGCTTTATAAAGGGGTGGGCGATATGGCAAAAATATAATATTACGATTTCTTTCTATAAATCTATTTCTTTCTATTTTCTATAAATTATACATTGATACTTATTAAAGCTATTAATAAAGTTATTAGTCAAGAGCAGTGAGTGATTTTCTCTTTACATTTTGTTGTTTTATTAACATTAAAGGGATAGTTCTCCTAAAAATTCTAATTTTCATAATTTACTCTCTCACGTTGTTTTAAACTCGAATAAGTTTCTTTCTTCTGTTGAAAATAAAAGTTATTTGGAAGAATGACCAACAGTTGATGTACCCCAGTGACTTCCATAGTATATTTTTCTCCTATGGAAGTCAATGGGGACCAGCTACTGTTTGGATACCCACATTCTTCAAAATATTAATATTAGAAAATATTAGAAGGCAATTAATACAGGTAGAGTGCGTAAATAATGAGATAATTTTTATTTTTGGGTGAACTATCCCTTTAAGGACAAGCGGCAGCGTGTTTACTATTACTACTGTCTCTTTAAGAGCTGCGCGCGACGCGTCTATTATACACGCATTTGACAAGCAGATTTTTTTCTCAATTTTCTCAAGTTTGCTTTCACTTTAGACATATCCGACTAGTTTATGTAAACCTTGTGTGTATAAGGGCAATTCCACGCAAAAATGTCACATCCATAACGCCAACTAAATACCATGGCATTGTGTTGGTGTTATGGATGTGACAGTTTTGCGCGGAATTACCCATAACAGTATTAGCAAAATAAGACTCGAAAGATAACTTAGTATTCAGGCGCTGGTAGACAGGCTTTTAGTGCATGTGAGCTTCACATGTATGCGCTGAGAAACGCACACGCTAGAACAGCGCATCAGCACGCGAATAACAGAAACTGACGACGGTCTTGCATAATCTGCAGATGACATTGGTCTGACTACGGTCGGTCAGACTTTAAGTCAGGCGAGCTGACTTTTCCTGTTTTATCTAGTTACTAGAGAGTGAGTGCCTTTGTTCATGCAATCAAACTTGCTTTGCTGGTTTCTTCCGACGAAAAAAAAAAAAAATAATTATCGAACGTTTTATCGAACGCATTTTTTATTGATATTGATTACGTGTCTATCGCGATACATATCGTTATCGTTTTATCGCCCAGCCCTAATTCTACATGTTGTCACTTCTTCTTGAGTCTCTCCATCATCGTCTGACTCCGGTTTGAACATAAAAGGCTAAAAGTTTTTGAAATGTTCAGTGCGTGTGTGTGTGTGTGTGTGTGTGTGTGTGTGTGAGGTAAAAGGACACGAGCTATTGAAGCTCCGCCCCCTGTGCCGGGAGCAGCAGCTCATTTGCATTTAAAGGAACACACACGAAACGGCACATTTTGCTCACCCACAAAAAATGACAATTTTAACATGCTATATAAAAATATCTGTGGGGTATTTTGAGCTAAAACTTCACACACACACTCTGGGGACATCAGAGACTTATTTTACTTCTTGTGAAAAGGGCATTATACCTCCCCTTTAAACAACTGAACATGTCTTCAATGTGTCTTTTTCTTTAAAAAAAAATCGTACTGACCCCAAACTTTTGTACTGTACCGTTCAGCCGTATTGTCTATGTTAAAGCAGTTTACATATTTAAATAAAAATTATAGTCAAATTCAAACTGATCTAATCTGCTCGTATCTGCATTCAACATCAATAAGCCACAATCATAATGAATAATGTCTCTTTACAGTCTTAAATGAGCCTCTATCAAACAATCATTGTTATACGCCCAGATATTATTCAGAAATCAGAAGAACATGTCGCCAAACTCATTAAAAACAGCCTTTGTTATGCATCATTTACATCACACATATCATGAATATTCAGTATATCACGCAGCCATAAAAACATGTAAAGCATTTTGTCTGGTTTATTATAAGCATTAAAGACCCATGAGGAGTGTTTACAGACACTAGTCAAAACTAGGCCGTTCTGGCATTTGGATTTGCTCAAATCCTGGAGAAAATCCCAAGACCACAACTCTCTCTCTCTCTCTCTCTTCAATCCTATTAACCATTAACTCAGTCAACCTGTAATGATTTACAACTCTAAAGCTATTTATAACAGCGAGAGCTGAAGCGTGGGAGTGGATGTGATCAACTTATGAAGATTAGGCGTGGGAATCGAACGCAACGTAATGAACATAATTCATAATGTTTATATTATAATGCCTTAAAACCATATCTTTAAAAACAACACTGTGCCTTTCCCTCTGAGCACACTTCGTTTACATCCGACATAAAACATGTAGATTCGACTTTTCTACATGCATCCTCTGCAGAGAAAGCAATCCCATAATGCACTGCAATGAGAGGTGGACAAATACTGAGAAGCATCAAGTAAAAATGTTTACATTTTTATTATTGCATATTTCTGCCTAATTTGATTATGCTGTCAGCTTGCCTTTTAGTAAGATACATTTTCTCCCAATAATTCCACAAAAAGTTATATTTTGCAATTTGCATAAAAAATAAACTTTTTTTTACAAAGTTCCCATTTTGTGGTCAATGAATTTTACACTAGAAAGTGCAATTTCAAACCAGTGAAATATCTGAGA
The DNA here is from genome assembly GCA_022829025.1 of Squalius cephalus. Lineage (NCBI taxonomy): Eukaryota > Metazoa > Chordata > Actinopteri > Cypriniformes > Leuciscidae > Squalius > Squalius cephalus. Next base: position 1,166,963 of record CM040799.1, read on the forward strand.
TGAAATACATTTTTAAAATGTATCTTACACTAAATATAAATCTTTAAATTAAATAGTGTGATGTCTTTATATCGGCCATCAATAGTGGAATTGTTCATCAAAACATCGCTTGCACTATACATCTAATTAAACACTAGGGTACAGTACGAGTATAGTCATGTAGCTAATACACCAGTTTTTGTATAGTGTAATTTGTATGTTCAATATTTCATCGAGTTGCACGACGCGATTTTAGAGATCATGATTCTGAATAGACGAAACAAAAATCACAAGCGGTTCTGACAAAATATTAATTTCAGTAGTCTATTTAAATCAGGTTGAGTGAATGATTCAATGACTCACTCAAAGACTTCACTTGTTTCATTACTGGATGAATCAGCGTTGTTGAACGAATATTTTAAATTAATGATTCAATGACTCACACATTCTTGTCGCCACCTACTGGTGTAACAATGTAATTACTTCAATCTTTATTTTTTGAAGCATCAAGGTGATCGGTACCGTAGACATCAGTGATTATATCCGAACTATACACTTTTATCCAGTGCTTCTGTGATAATCTGAATTATTTTAAGACAGAAATAATGTCTTAAAGCGGCTTCACATGACAACGGCTCTCAGATCTGAATGTTCGCTGATTTAGTCAAAGGTTTTAATAGACAGAGACGAATCTCTGTCGTTTAGGAATAAAATCACGTGGGGGTTTGAATCAAGATCACGATCTTTTAACGATTAATATATTTCAGGGTAATTTGATTATCGGTAAGAGATATTTTTCTCCAAAATCAGCAAATTCCATGTGGGCCTGTGGGGATGATGTGGGCAGTTCGGCAGGTTTGGGAAAAACAATAACCGAGCTTCTATCTTAACAGTGACAATTAGAGAGAGGGAAATCATATAATCACGTAAATTATTTTTGGAATCTTATTGCACGAGAATCATCACTCATTTCTAAAGAAACTGTCGGTAACGGAGCAGCTGACCTAATGTCTGGTGTTAAAAACTCAATAAAATTAAACTTTTAACTTCCGTACAAATATTTAGAAATGAGCTGTACTGTAGTACAGTAGGCCAACAGAATCTAATGCTGTCATGTGACTCAAGCATCTAAATCACTGATATCAACAAGTGGAGGAGGCTTTCAGCTGAACACTGATAAACTAATAAACAAACAACTTTAAATAATGTATATTGTAGAGTTAACAATTTAACCCTAGAAACCCTCCTGTATACTCATTAAAAATCACATAGAGGGTCAATAAACTATTCCATAAAAATATTATTTAATGTGTCTGGCTTTAATTTACTTTGCATTTGAGAACAAGACTCAAAAATGTGTCACGTGGTCATTGTTTTGAGCGTATTTGCAGCAGTAACTTACTATTTGAAGTACAACTATCTATTAGTAGCCTAACTAGTGAAGATCGCCCCTCCCCCACCCGCTCATCCTGAAGCATGTGCCGCTTCCCTCAGCGTGTTTTAGGACAAAAACAACACGAAATGAGCTCTATTAAGTGTATATCACTTACTGAGGTGGTCGACCAACACAAAACATGGCGGAAATAAGACTTTAGATGCTTCAAATGTGAGTAAAGTTCAAACGTGGTGCGTATCGAGCAGATATTTGAGTTTCCTCAGAGAGATTTCCAATCCACACAGGAAAAGTTCAAACGCTAATATTCTTACCGCCAAGATTCAAGTTCCCGCTTCTCTTTCACTTCCACTAGGAAAATATCCTCCAACTTCAGTGTGCAAACTGCGACTTTACACCCATCTTCTCCAGCCAGATTTCCCCTCAGCGGTTTGCGATCGTTGTATTCCGTTAAAACATCGACGTGAGACGATAATCGAGGGTTCGTGTGCCAAAGTTCACGTTTAAATGTCGATCGTGTGTGTTTTTTAGACAAGTTTCCTGTGTGTTTCTCACAGAATGAGCGTCGGAAGAGAGACAGTTACGCACACACACACACTACAGCAGAGAGAGAGCGCGAGGCGGGCTGTGTTCACATACACACACTGCGCCCTAACTAGACAGCGACTCAATAGCACACTACACTAGCATACTGCTCTTACTATTTCTGTAGAATATAATATTTATATTGTACGCAGAGAATAGTAAGGCATTTGTACTGGACATTGACATGTTTTTATTTTAAACAGTAGCCTAAAGCATTTTTGCTTAAATTGAAAATGTTAAATTATATATATATATATATATATATATATATATATATATATATATATATATATATATATATTTTTTTTTTTTTTTTTTATTATTATTATTTTTTTCATTTATACAAAACTTAATAAAAATGCAAAATTATTTATTTTACATTTTAAATTGTAAGGCATTTTTTATACAGAATTGCATTAAAAATGCAAAATTATATTGTTTTATATATACACAGTCTGTAGATATTGAGATATTGGGACCCTACTTTACTGATCACTCATTAAACTACCAAAACACCTATACACAGGTGTAATTGAAAAATACAAAAAACACACATTGCAATTTATGCAAATTAACATTTTATTCGTTCTCGTTACTGACTTATTTTATACAGTCAATCAGTCATAAAGTGATTTTGCAATAAATAATTTTGAAATAAATCAATATTAGGTTGGCTTCCTGAGTGCTGTCTAGGGAGGGAGCTCACTAGCTATTGAGACACGGAAGATGGGGGGAGGGGGAGTTTTGCACTTTGTGACCCGCAATGGAAAAATAAGCAGTTGACCTTAAACCTGCTTATTCAACAGCACAACATCAGAACATATCCACGGTGAAATAACACCGTCATCATCTGCATTTTATGCCTCTCATATTTCAATACTTTAAATGAACATACAGGAGCATAAATAATAATAACACAATTTTAAACACTGTATTCTAATCAGACGCTGCATATATCCGACACTTTCACAACCAGTCAGACCATAATTGATATTTAATAAACAGTCATATTTCCACAGTGGGCGGAGCTAACCAGTGTGACAGAGAAACCATGTGACCGAATAAATGCCCTGTCATAAAG
>CM040799.1:1180000-1195000 GCA_022829025.1 Squalius cephalus
GTGTTTAAAATAGGTAACTAAATTAGTAAATAAAATTGTTTATAAATAAATAATTTAAATAAATAAATAAATGAAAGAGGTTAAAATAAGTAAATACATAAATTAATAAAATTTGATTAAAATAAATGAAAATAGATTGAAATAAGTAAATAAATGAGTAAGTGAATAAATACATGGATAACAATATCTTACGATTAAAATAAATAAAAATAGCTTAAAATAAGTAAATAAATTAGTAAATAAATAAGTGAAAATTAAAAAAAAATTTTAATAAATAAGAATAGATTCAAATACATAAATGCATACTTATATATATATATATATATATATATATATATATATATATATATATATATATATATAAGGGAATGTGTCAGGTGACCACAAGCTGAAAATAGGGAATATTGTGAAATCCTCCGGGATTTCTGCGATCTGAAGAGATATTGTGCAGTGAAAGGTTATGTTTTCTTGCATTGAGACGTCAGACTTTAATACTTTTTCCACATATAAAGACTTTTCCCCACTTGCTGTTTTATGGAGAGTAAATATTTACAAAGTGGAGGCTGGAAAAAAAGTGCAAAAATACTGATAGAATTTTTTCAAAGAATAAATTGTTAGAAACAAAGACAGCCTCTCCAGCTCTAGTCTTTCTTAAAGAAAAACGAGTTTTCCACAGAAGAACCTTTCAATGAACAGCTTTTAAAATAACTTTTTTTTACCTTCAAAATTATATGAATAAATAAATAAAATATTTACATTAAAAATAGACTAAAATAAGTTGGTAAATAAATAGAAAATGTATAAAAGTAAGTAATTTAACTTACATTAAAATAGAATAAAAAAAAATAGATTTAAAACTAGTAAATAAATGAATACATAAAAATATTTAAATAGATAAATAAATAAAGAAGTTTAAAATAAGTAAATACATAAATTGAGATCAATGTAAATACTAGCAGATACACTATAATATAAATATATATAGTTAAATAATTTATTTTTTATAATTTTTTTATTTATTTACCAACTTTTATTTGGTCTTTTTAAAAATAATTTAATACATAGATAAAGTAAAAATAAGTAAATACATAAATTGAGATCAATGTAAATACTAGCAGATACACTATAATATATATATATATATACATATATATATATATATATATATATATATATACTAATTTAGTAACTTATTGTAAACTTATTTAAATAGTCTTATTTATTCATTCATTTGTTTATTTACTAGTTTTAATTTGTTATGTGTATGTGTATATATATATATATATATATATATATACATACATATATATACACACACACACATATACTGTATATATATATATATATATATATATATATATATATATATATATATATATATATATATATATATATATAAATTCATTTCAGCAGAGGAAAATGGTGTCATTATTCATCTTTTTCATCTGATTCCATTGAAATGCATGGAAGTGTTTGCAATGAAAGACTTTTCAGTTTGCAGCATCAGTGTGTGTGTGTGTTTGGCTTCTGAAGGAGTGACCTACTTTACTCATGAAGTGTTTCATATTGTTTTATAGATGTGATCCGGCCAGAGGAATCCTGCGCCTGGACTTGTCTTCATTGTTTCGTTTGTTGTCGAATCCTTTGAGCTCTAGTGCAGGTGTACAGAACAATGAACACACCTGGAGATGAGGGTCACATGATCACAGGTGTGGGCGGGAAACTGATGCTGGACAAATACAGGTGAGCGTTACAGGAGCTGGTGTTATTACAGTCAGTCATGTCAACATGGATACACTATTATGAATGAAAGCCACAGAGTTTTGCAGTGATGCCACCGAAGAACCTTTCAATGAACACTTCAAAATTATATGAATAAATAAATAAAATAATATAAATAAATTGGATAATTATTTTAAAAAAGACCAAAAAAAGTTGGTAAATAAAAAAATAAAAAATAAATACAAATTATTTAACTTACATTAAAATAGTTTAAAATAGAAAAAATAATTAATTAATACAATTAGATTAAAATAAAAAAATAGATTAAAACTAGTAAATAAACAAATGAATGAATAAATAAGAATTTTTAAATAAATAAGTTTAAAATAAGTTACTAAATTAGTAAGATAAAGATAAATAGAAATTGTCTATAAATAAATATTTTTAATAAGTAAATAAAAATAGATTAAAATAAGTAAAAAGCCTACATACATTAATAAATACATTTTACATTTTGATTAAAACAAATGCAAAATGTATAAAAATAGAAATATTCAAAATATTAATATTTTAAAATATTAATAAATAAATATTAATAAATAAATACAAATATTGATACAAATTAAATAAATAAATAAGATGAAAAATGTGTTTAAAATAAGTAACTAAATTAGAAAATAAATAAAAACATTATATATAAATAATTAAAAATAGATTAAAATAAGTAAATACATAAATTGAGATGATCATTGAGATAAATGTAAATACTAACAGATACACTGAAAAAACTTTTACTTCCCAAACGTTCTGTCAATTCAAATACATTGGATAAATAATAATGCTGTATTATATTATTCACCTGATCATGTTGTTGTGCTGCATTTAATCTATGCTGATTTAAATGTAAAAACCATTGCAGTGAAGTAATTTTTTAATGACTTAAAAAAAAATTACTTTTAAAAAATGATGTTCTTCCTCAGAGTTTCTGTCTTGTTTTCCAGCACAAATATCTAAACATTCTTAAATCAAGATACATTTACTGGAGAAGTAAAATAACTTGCTTAATGAAAAATGTATCGAAATGAAGTGAGTTTGTGCTTCAAACAAGAACAAATATGGAGTCAAAACACTTAGTTTTCCCTTTGAAATACATTTATTGTTCTGACTCCGTTGGCAGATATTTGCTGTATCAATTGCGCTTGTATAAAGTATGAGCAGATAATGAGATGTATAGTGTGTAGTGTGCTGAAACTGTTAACGCTGTAGTCCGCAGTCGCTCCTCTCTGTCGCCATCTCTGTTCGAAGTCTGCAACTGCAGTTATTGGCGGAATGATCAGCTTTACGTGGGTTGTGCCTCGGCTCGGCACAGCGCGGATGAATCCAGTGTTTAGAGGAGAATGTACGGCTGTCAATCACCGGTGTGGATCCTGGCATTCAGAATCACAGGTTATACTTTTTGGAAGTATGACCAACATAAGAATTTTCACTGGAAAATGTCATCCGAACAAGTAAGTAACATCCACTTTTGTTCTGACCAACTAAGGGAAAAAAAGCATTGCAGTAAATAGCGCTGATTAACGATCGCTCATCATATCACGTCAAACCCTGCAAATGATACTTTGTTCTCAAATTTCAGCATTGCGTGACATTTAATGCCCTTCCGATATTATCCTTGTTTCCTCATGGGCCGGTGTCAGTCTGTTTGTCTGTAGCCGCTCCGAAGTCCGAAGTCTTTTGCATTTTACAGCGGGTGAACCCATACACAAAAGAAATATATTTGAAATATATTTTCAGGATATAATTTGGAATATATGCAAATATTTGAAATTGGCCCAATAAATATATTTCATACTTATATTTCATATATTTTTGTTATATTTCAGAATATATTTCAATGTATTTTTTTCTGTATGGGTCCCCAAAAGTGTCAAAAATATATGTGGCATATATTCCAAATACATTGAAATATATTCTGAAATATAACAAAAATATATGAAATATAAGTATGAAATATATTTATTGGGCCAATTTCAAATATTTGCATATATTCCAAAATATATCCTGAAAATATATTTCAAATATATTTCTTTTGTGTATGGGAATCTCCAGCTGGTGATTGTCGTTTGAACCGATCCGCCATCAAATTGATAAGTTTAATTATATCCAGTGCTGTGAGAAAAGGCTATAAATCCTCACACTCATACACTCTAAAAACTCCTGGGTCAAAAATAACCCATAATGGGTTATTTTTGACCCAACTCCTGGGTTAAAAAGGGACCAACTAATTTATGGGTTATTTCAACTCAGAAAATTGGGTTATGCTTTTTGACCCAAATTCTGGGTTAAAAACCTGACCCAAATGATGGGTTTAAAAAACCCAACATCTGGGTAGAAATAACCCAAAAATTTAACCCAACACAAATAACCCAGAAAATGGGTTGAAGAAATAACCCAGGAGTTTTTATAGTGTAGCCGACTAGTCGAGACTCTTCTTTATGTGGACAGATGTGACGGAATGACGCAAAGACATGCTCGAATTTCCCGCGGAAATCCACAGTACCACAGGAGTTAAAAACATTATTACAGTCTTACCGTTGTGAGTCGAGCTACGGCAAGCAGAGAGTTCTGAACACTGGCTGGTGATGTACTCAATCAAACATTTATTTAGGATAATTTTTAACCCAAAAAAGTTACGGACTGCAGCTTTAAGATGCGAATGAAAACTCGATGAGTTCCAGATGCGGGAACCGTCGGATCGAGAGGTTAACCGTCCCGGAGAAGCGTGAGGAAAACTGACACAGGAACGGGGTCAAACGCGGACATCAGGGACTCATTCCTGCCGTCGGAGGGGTTCAGACATGTGGCATGAGTGTTTCTGCCTGTCGCTTCATTTGATGTGCAGATGTGCCATTATTCCCAGATGTCGACTGGCTTCCCAATGACAGTGTGCAGGTTATTGTTGAAAGTTATGGTGTTTGATTATACCTTCACTTCCTTTAGTTAAACATGCCTGAATGAAAATGCTTCCAGTTTTAATTCACTTCCTCAGGAATTACAGTAAATGATACTTTTATTTTATAGAAACATCCTTTCCTCATTTTAATAATCAGTCTTAAATACTAAACAGTGTTGTTGAACATTGTTGTAATTACTCATTTTAATCTATTTTTTTTTATTTTAATCTAATTTTATTAATTAATGTATTTACTTATTTTATTCTATTCTTATTTATTAATTTATTTACTGATTTATTTACTTATTTTAAGCTATTTATTTCAATCATCAAATATTGCTATTTATCCGTTTATTTACTTATTTTAATTTACCTTATTTATTTTAATCTTAATTAATTTATGCTTTGGATAAAAGCGTCTGCTAAATGCATAAACGTAACAGTAAACAAAAATACTTTTTTTCAAATATAATTCAGTCATTTACTCATGTCAATCCAAATCTGTATGATTTTATTTTGTCAAGTCAAATTTATTTACATTGCGCTTTTCACATTGTTTTAATGCAGTATTGATTAGGGATGAGCGAGTACAGCATTATCTGTATCTGTATCTGTATCTGTTAACCATATGAATGATCTGTATCTGTATCTGTACTCGGACTGGGCGGGGCCTAACCCGGAAGTGGGCGGGATTTAACCCGGAAGTGGGTCGGGTTGACTTGAAATGGGTGGGGCTTTAACCGGTATGTTATTTTAAGCATGCAATTGATATGGGTTGATCAGAAATTGTTATATTTATTGCTGATTAGAAAACTATTTACATGACAGCATCAGCATTGAGCTTCAGATCAATGGTTTTGATCACGATAACAAACGAACTACAGAGCAAGTTTTGCAACAATGAATACAACACATGCGGTTGCAATTATGAAGTAAAATGTAATGAACAAGAGTTTTCATCTCAACTAGGGCTGGGTGATATGGACCAAAAGTCATATCCCGATATATTTAGGCTGAATTTCGATATACGATATCCCGATATTTAAAAAAAAATTCAAAATTTGTTAACACACACACAAGTACTGTCCCCCTTTACTTAACATAAATTGTAAGAATATGACTAATAGTAAAGACTAGTACTAATAAACATTAGGCCTGTGCTAGAGGTATTAAATAGCAGTCCCAAACTAGTTTTTGTTAATACAATGTTGGTATGAGCCACCACAGTCATTTAAAAATATAAAAAAATAACACAAAGAAAAATAGTGGCATTTTGGGGTTAATATGGAAACGACAGTTACCAAGGTGAATACACAATACTAACAAGGACTGTTAATGAAACATGAAAACTGCTCCTGGTGAATAGAATGAAAATCATACCTGCATTACTTTTATTTCGTGTAATTTACAACGTAACGGCGTTGCATGCTCGTTTCTTTTGCACTTTATTACAGCGCGCGCCGCCGCATTTGCGCGTGCAATTGAGTGTGCGCTACGACTACAGTATAACGGCTGACAGGACAAGAAAGTCCGTTTTTCTGAGGTGAAAGACTTTATTTCATGATATAACATAACATGCTCTATACACGCACGCAAAGTGGAAAAGGAGGGGCGGGGGCGTGCAGACAGAGAGCTCCGGGTCAGCTGGCTTGGATCACAGCGCAAATTTGTACTATATCGATGCGATATGGTCTAATTCCATATTGCATTTAAAAAATATATATCTTATATATATATATATATATTCTTTATATCGATATATCGCCCAGCCCTAATCTCAACATAACTTTCTTTTCTTTTTTTAAATCCGAGCACAGATATTGACTCGTATTACTCGTATAATACTCGTACTCGACAAAAGTGCTTTATCCGTACCGGATACTCGTTTCAGCCGAGTATCCGGCTCAACTCTAGTATTGATGTTATGTTTATAATATCTTCATGAGCTGGTCGATAATAAAGTTACATTTTGCAATGATATAAACAATCAAGCAGTTGAGATTTGCTGTATAGTAGGCTATATATATTGCTTTACGTGAGTGTGTGCAAGTAAAGTCAGATATATTGTAGGCCTGTTATATAAACAGCCAGTCCATAAGCGTCATTTGTTCTCAGGGAAATATGTGTTTCCATATTTACAGATTCGAGACTCCGGGTCATGAGATCCACCTTTCCCTGCGTAAACATCCTCACTCTTTGTCTGACGGTGAAATGAGGGAGATGCATGACCTATAGGCCTAAATTTAAGATTTATGTATTTGAATTGAATATAAAATGTCCATGCATTTGGATTACACAGTTTGGCTTTACTTAACGCCTTTATGTAAAATGCATTATAAGGATATTCATTTTGTACTTTATAATGCATGACATTTTTTCATAAATAAGCAAAGTTAAAATGCATTATAATATTTGCAAGATTACATCTGAAATTGGATGTTTGTCGTGTGTTTTAAATGCGATATACTTTTAAAAGGTGTGCTTTAAATAGTGAGTTTGAGATTATAAGGTGCATAATTAATGCATTACAATACTTTCATAATGCATAAAGGCTTTTAGTGTTTTTAATAAACTTAATGTGATGCATATGAATGAAATGTGGTTTTATTACAGTTTTTCTCAGTCGCTTTGGTGCATTTCTCACATCACTATTTACATTTGCACAACAGTTAGTTCAACCTCCACAACATTTAGTCATTTGTGCACATCATAGTAGCAGTTTCTCATTCCTTCCAACAAATTGCAAATGCTTTTGGACATGCATCAATTGCTTTCATACAACTCTCTGCTGTTTTATAACATTATCATTTGCTTATGTCATGTCAGTCAAAATTAACTATATTTGTGAATGATGAATAGTCATTCCATATAAAACTAATAATCCTCATTTCATTGCTTGAGTCATTACATACAAAAATGTTGAACTAGTTGTCAAAATCTGTCATTTAAAAAAAAAACAACAACATAAAAATCCTGAAAAAGTCTCCTAAATTGAACAATTTGCAATTGAGCAAGAGATGATATTCGCTGGGATGTAGATGAAATTATGTGACCAGACAGAGAGGAACGTCTGGATGTGCATGAATGATTAGAGTACTATGTATGTTGAATGTTCAGTTCCAATACAGTATATAGGCCTACTGCAATATTGTTTACAGTTGTGCACAGCTCGACCCAAAGGGAGTTTATGTTTGTTGTAAATAATGGTGTATTTTTTCTGTTGCTCAATGCTGTGAACAAATTAGAATTGCAAAGAGCACATGCAGTAAAAATGTGAAACATACATATTCAGTGTCTTGTACTCAGTTACCTCATAAATACAGTAATGTGTAACTTTACTGTATTTTTCAAATGGCTGTGCAAATAGTATTTAGTGCTGTATTGAGCATTTTCAGGTAGTGTCACCAAGATCTGACTTTTATCATTGGAAAACATTTACAGAGTAAACTGTCATAATGAAAACATGACAAAGCCATTTGACTATCTTGTTCATAAACGATGGTGTCAGGACTTTTCATTTTGATGACACTGACACATTCATTGACATAAATACTTGCTTTTGAGGAATGAGCTATCCATTTTGAGCAAGTGACACGCTTTTGCAGGATATCAACTAGGTTTTGCAGTTTGTACTAATTGTTTTGAGAACTGCATTAACTGTTGTGCAAATGTAAATAGTGTTATGAGAAATGCACCAAAGCGACTGAGAAAAACTGTAACCATTTGCATATATTTGATTACGTTTAAATTCAAAAATTTATTTATTCAAATTGCGTAAAGGAATCAGCATTAAACTGTTAATCAGAAAGCAATTATGTATTCAGTTTAAAAGTATTATTTTGGTTTTATAAAAACAAAGATTAATAGATTTATAACAGACAGACAGACTGACAGACTGATAGATATATAGTTAGATAGATATAGATAGACAGACAGATAAATAGGACAGATAAATAAATAGATAACTAGATAGATAGACAGACAGACAGACAGACAGACATATAGATAGATAGATAGAAAGATAGATAGATAGATAGATAGACAGATAGATAGATATACAGACAGACAGACAGACAGAGAGATAGATAGATAGATAGATAGATAGATAGATAGATAGACAGATAGATAGATATACAGACAGACAGACAGACAGACAGACAGATAGATAGATAGATAGATAGATAGATAGATAGATATACAGACAGACAGACAGACAGAGAGATAGATAGATAGATAGACAGACAGATAGATAGATAGATAGATAGACAGACAGACATACATACAGATAGATAGATAGATAGATAGATAGATAGATAGATAGCAGATAGACAGACAGAAAGAATTACAGACAGTTAGATACATAGACAGATAGATAGACAGACAGACAGACAGAAAGACAGGTAGATAGACAGCGAGATAGACAGACATATAGATACATAGACAGACAGACAGACAGACAGATAGATAGATAGACAGACAGACAGACAGACAGACAGACAGACAGACAGACAGACAGACAGATAGATAGATAGATAGATAGATGGATAGATAGATATACAGACAGACAGATAGATAGATAGATAGATAGATAGATAGATAGATAGATAGATAGATAGATAGACAGATAGACAGATAGATAGATATACAGACAGACAGATAGACAGACAGACAGATAGATAGATAGATAGATAGATAGATAGATAGATAGATAGACAGATAGATAGATATACAGACAGATAGACAGACAGATATATAGATATACAGACAGACAGATAGATAGATAGACAGACAGACAGACAGACAGACAGACAGACAGATAGATAGATAGACAGACAGACAGACAGATAGATAGATAGATAGATAGATAGATAGATAGATAGACAGACAGTTAGATAGATAGATGGATAGATAGATAGATAGACAGATAGATAGACAGACAGACAGATAGATAGACAGACAGTTAGATAGATAGATATATAGATAGATATAGATAGATAGCCAGATAGCCAGATAGATAGATATACAGATAGATAGATAGATAGATAGATAGACAGACAGTTAGATAGATAGATAGATAGATAGATAGATAGATAGACAGACAGACAGACAGATAGATAGATAGATAGATAGATAGATAGATAGATAGATAGACAGACAGTTAGATAGATAGATGGATAGATAGATAGATAGACAGATAGATAGACAGACAGACAGACAGACAGACAGACAGATAGATAGATAGATAGATAGATAGATAGATAGACAGATATATTTATATACAGACAGACAGACAGATAGATAGATAGATAGATAGATAGATAGATAGATAGATAGACAGACAGACAGACAGACAGACAGACAGATAGATAGATAGATAGATAGACAGATATATTTATATACAGACAGACAGACAGACAGACAGATAGATAGATAGATAGATAGATAGATAGATAGATAGACAGACAGACAGACAGACAGACAGATAAGAGATAGATAGGGTATTTTGGATATCTCTATTTAATTTATTAAGTTAAATAATATGAACATGGATAAATCATGGCTGCGAAACAAGCAACATTAAAATGAATGTGATTGAAACAAACTGGATTTGAAACACTCAGATTATTAGTTCTAATACAGAAATCTGATCTGTTTGATTTATGCATGACTTAACTTTACTTTTACTAGTGTTTATGTTAAAACCGTGTAATCCAAACAGATGGACACTTTATATGCGGTTCAAATCTGAAATTTAGGCCTTAGCATTATTGCGACCGCACACCGTCCACAAGGCACTCGCAACACACACCAACACACACCATAAACCCCCGTGCACCTCAACAACACACACCAACACACACCATAAACCCCCGTGCACCTCAACAACACACACCAACACACACCATAAATCCCTGCGCACCTCAACAACACATGGCTGCAATAAGCCAACAAATTAAGCCGTTAGAGAAGCGTTTAAGACACACACACACGGAGCAGCTGGGAAAGAGGACAGATGTGTGTGTGTGGTCAGAACGACCTTGGCCTTGAAAACACTCGTTCCTTTCCAGTCTCTTGAATCAACACTGAAGTGACTTAAACTGCAGTTCATCGACTGGCCACTAGAGACCGGCTGCAAAAGAGAGTCAATCCCATAGACCCCCATGTTAAAATGCTCAACTTTACAGCAGAAAAACGTGTGTTTACAGCCTGGTGAAAAAAGTGGGTTTGGTCTATATAGCTAATTTTGCCCTTCATGACGACTGTGAGGGGGGTGAATATTTTTATAACTCATCCGTTTAAATTATATTAAGCCTTAAAATTCTGCATAATTAAGGGCGTGGCCACTTGAGTGACAGTTGGATTGCCGCTGATGTCATTACTAGCCGTTTGTCTGCGTCACGTCACCTCAGCTAATCCGCCTCGCTGCACATTTTCGTTTATCCGGGAGTGACGCGCGGCTAAGATGGCGACGGCCGGCTCCGCCCACTTTGGGCTTCAAAAACAGAAACCTACACTTTTCTGACTGTTTTTTTACAGTCTATGGTTCCTTCACACTGCTTTCATTAGAGATATCTGGCCCGGGGCGAAGAGCTACACCAGGCCAAATCCACTGATTATGAGTCCCAGTTTCTGTTTGGGAGGCATTCCCAATTTCCCATAAAAACTCATTAGAGAAAACGCTGCTGCCGTCGAGGAGCTATTGCTCAAGTCAACTCATAACGTTTTATGAACCCTTCTGGGAACTTTTTCAACTCTTTGCATGCTTATCTCCATTCCGAAGCGCTTCGGGAGTCATTTTTCTCCACGCTACGGTTGTGACTGGTGGAATGATGCTAGACATGCTTGTAAAGTGGAAAGTTTCCACTAGACTCGAGAAGTTTTGCTTGAGCATCTACTGGAACACTCACTTCTATATGAAAACACTTGATGCATGTGCCAGAATGTTTTCACACGTTTTGGATAATTTGACCAAAACTGGAAATGACAATACAAATATACTCTCTTATTATATTCTCTTAATAGATACTTGATACTAAAATATGCAAATGCAGCATTATCTAATAATAAATTATTTACTAATTTGTATGCACTTCCAGAACAGAAATCTGAACATTGGATAAAGCCATTATTATGAGATGAAGTCGAATTTATGAAACACTAAATCATAATTATGAGATTTAAAAGTCAATATTATGACACAAGTCAACTTTCTATGTCATAATTATGATCATGTCATATAATTGACAAAAAGTTAAAAAATTGAGATAGAGTTGAAATTATGAAATACTAAGTCATGATTATGAGATTAAAGTCAAAATTGACAGTGCACTTTCTGTCATAATTATGATTTTATATCATATAATTGACATTAAAAGTAAAAATTATGAGATAAAGTTGATATTATGACACAAGTCAACTTTCTATGTCATAATTATGTCATACAATTGACAAAAAGTAGAATTTATGAGATAAAGTTGAAATGTATTATAATACATTGAATATGTATTATAATAAGTCATAATTGTGACATACTAAGTCATAATTATGTAATTTTAAAGTAAAATTAGGACACAAGTCAACTTTCAACACTGAAAAAAATAGTGTGTTGGATTTACATGATTTAATAGTGTACATCGGTACCACATGAATCAATTAAGTTAAACAAACATAATTTGTTCAAGTAACTCAACATCATGGAAAGAAGTCATTTTCAATGACCCAATTAAGTATTCTCAAAGTGAATTTTAAAAGGCTCATTAAACACAATTACACACTGTCAAGTCTTCCTCTTTTCTCATTTTCTCAAAAACACATAAAATAACACTTATTTTCAACATTTATTCTCTCTTAATTCAGCCATATGCAAAGCATGCTGGGAACTATAAGCACCGCCCAGTTTTAGTTAATGCAACACAAATTATTCATGTAATCCAACACAAACGGATTAAGTAAACTTAAATTTTACATATATTTAAGCAGATTGAACACAATCAAATTAAGGTAGGACAAAATGAATTGCAATTGTGTTGCTTAAGCTCATTTTAATTTAGCAATTTGAACAAGTAGCAAAAATCATTTTTTCAGTGTATGTCCTAATTATGATTTTTATGTCATCATTTTCACTTTTCATGTTATGGTTTACAAAAGCATGTTTGTAAAAAGCATATTGCAAAAGCATATGGTGATTAAGAGGAAAAGAAATTAGATAAAGTTGAAATTATAACATATTAAGTCATAACTGACGTCTTAGTGTTGAGATTAAAAATCGAAATTATTAAATCAGCTTTTCATGTCATAATTATGTCATGTCATGGTTTACTAAATCATGTTTGAAAACACATATTGCAAAAGCATACTGATATTATAGAGGAGAAAAAAGAAAAAGCAGAACTTTCCCAATCATCCCATCTGAAGTTCCTCGCGCGCGCCCCCGCGCGCATCTACCTGCGTCTGGAGAGGCGGGGCGCGCGCCGACCTCCACCAATAGCGCGCGCGCGCTGAGTCTGACTCCGCCCCCTTTCAGCACGAAACTTTCTTCATCTGCAGCTGCAGCGGGAGCGACACACACACACACTCACACACACTCACTGACTGCAGCTTCGCTATGCTCGCGCTCACCCTGTGGATTATCGTGTTGTGGAGCGCCGCGCGCGCGGACGCGAGGAAACCCGACGAGTTCTTCAGCGCGAGCGTTTATCGCGCGAGGTGCGCGTCGCGGTGTCTCAGTCTGCACATCACGCGCATTTCTGCAGCTTTCAAGCATTTACAGGTATGATCAACATCATTATATCAGACAGAAGCTTCATCAATACCAGTTTCAATGGGAAATTCCCATAAAATTCTATTATGTCACAATTTCGATTTAGAATGACATAATTTCGTCTTAGTATGCAATTTCCTAACTTTTAATTTGTTTACACAATCTTGAAATTTAGATTATTGTTTTTCTGAGTGTTTTGCATAAGAATATTTTTACATTTTCTACCAATATGTGCTTTTCAATGGCCGATATACAGTATATGCGCAAACGGAATGTACACAGAATCTTTTAAATCAAATTAATCACTTATTTTTAATCATTATTATTATTATTAATTCTTATTGTTATTTTACACTATTTAAATTGACTTTAAAATCACAAAACGTACAGCTATAGATTGTGAACCTGACTCGATGATCATATTGGTCTGTCACTCTAGTGACCTAGAGATATTACTATTATAACTATTTAATGACAGAAAATGAAATGAACACTTATTTTGCATAAATTTGACTCTAAATTCACAAAAATCTGAAAACAGATACTGAGTACATTTTCAGTCACAATGGAATATCGGCCATTTAATCTGCTTTATCGGTACATCTATAATTCTTTAGTCTTATGTTTTTTATTGCTTTAACAACTAATTGACATATAAATATAATATTCAGAGGAGAAAAAGCACTAAACAGAGAGTGGAACATTGTGAGGAATGAGCTTCAAAGGGTCAATCTCGTATTTTCATGAGGGAACTAAAGCATATTTAGAGTTCCATGACAATTGAGTACATTTCCATCCCGAATTCATAATGTAGATTTATATTTATATTAGAACAGCACACACACAAAAAAAAATCGCAATCTCAATTCAAACACCCTTGCGATCTTATTCCTATGACAACTACAGTCTACTGGGATAAAAATGAAGTAAGTCATGTTTTTGAAAGTAAGTTGAAGCTTCAAATAAAGATTGTATCAATTACATCGTTACACCAGTAGGTGGCGACAAGAGACTGTTCATTCATTCAAGAGATTCGTTCAAAAACGCTGATTCATCCAGTAGTGAAACAAGTCTTTATGTGCGAGTCATTGAATTATTCACTCAACCCAATAAAAAAATTGTAATTAGGCATAATTAAATATTTTTAAATAGACTGCAGCAATTAACATTTTAATAGAACGTTTTGTAAATTATGTTTGTCTATTCAGAATTGTGCATCTATTTATCCAGAATATATATATATATATATATATATATATATATATATATATATATGTATGTATATGATGTTTTTGATAGCAGATGATATACTTCTGCTCAAATCTATACATTATTACTGAAAATCATTAGTTTTTTCGGTGCATTATGAGTTTAATAACTTAACTGTGGTTCCCTAAAGGAATAATATGGGATTTTGTTGCATTTTTGCTGATATTTGATGACATTTCTGGTGCAGTGAAACAGATGATTCTCAAGTGAATGGTTTGTGTTGCTCTTATGCGGTTGTTTTTTGTCAAAGGTCATGATCTAGAGCGTATTAGTTTCCTACGGTCTCAGCGAAAGG
>CM040799.1:1200000-1205000 GCA_022829025.1 Squalius cephalus
TGTATCGATCAGCACAGATTGAGTGTAACTGGTGTTGAACTGCTCTGATCTTTGTCCTGTCTGAATGCTGGGAGTGTAACTGAGCAATAATGTCTCTTTAAACAACCCGAGAGTCAGTGTCAGTCTGCTCAAACCTTCATATCTTCACGTATTTCCACTTTACGGCCCGTCTATCTCTGGAATGTGGATCTGTAGATGTTTTGCTCTGTATGAAACGCTGATAAGAACGAGTTTGCTGATTTACCAGCACATTGCACAACACCGACACAAACGTCTCATCTCAATTTTATTTTGCTATTTTAATGGTATACGAATGCTCTTAGAATTAAATTATATGGCTATAATTTTTTTTAAAGACTTTTGAATATAAAAAAAGTAGTGCTGGGCAACGATTAATCGTGATTAATCACATACAACATAAAAGTTTGTGTTTACATAATATATGTGTGTGTGCTGTGTATAATTATTTTGTATATATAAATACACATGCATGCAAATATTTTGTGAAATATATACATGTATATACTATATATATATTTATACATAATTTATATATTTTATTTATAAATATTTTATATATAAATATAACATTGTTCTTAAATATATACATGCATGTGTGTGTGTATTTATATGTACAAAATAATTATACACAGCACACACACATATATTATGTAAACACAAACTTTTATGTTGTATGTGATTAATCACGATTAATCGTTGCCCAGTATTAGAAAAAAGCATTGTTGTGCTCTTGTTTGCAAATGTATATTTCATGATGTAATTGTTTTCCCTGAAATTTAACCAATTAAATGGTTCCTATATATTAAATAATCATGTCATCTTTATATATAAACATTTTGTGAATTAAATACTTTATTATGGAACTTGATGAACACAAACCTGATCTTTTTTGTTTTGTTTTTATATATCAAAAGTTTTTGGGGCTTCAAAATAGTTCAAGGAGTTAGAAATAGTTAGAGAGAAAAAAAGAGAAAATAATAAAAATATGAATAATTAAATACAATTTAGAATAAAATAAATAAATTAGACTAAAATGAATTCATATATATAAATGAACATATTTATTTAAAGATTAAAACAATAAATAAATAAACAGTACAGTGCTATAATGAGTAATTAACTTAATAGAAACTAAATATTTTCATATAGACATTAATTGTTCACAGTATAAATTGGGTGTTTATACAGAAAACCCCTGCTTTCGTACAACATTAAACTGGAAAGGTATGATGAAATAATGGATGACGTTCTCTTCTCTTCTCTTCTCTTCTCTTCCATCCATCCATCCATCCATCCATCCATCCATCCATCCATCCATCCATCCATCCATCCATCCATCCATCCATCCATCCATCCATCCATCCATCCATCCATCCATCCATCCATCCATCCATCCATCCATCCATCCATCCATCCATCCATCCATCCATCCATCCATCCATCAATGTTAAAAACGGTACAAAGTTTGTCCTGACAATATTTCCTTTTCTAGTCAAAAAATTGCAGTTACTAATTTATTGGAACTTCTAATTAATTTTAATTCTGCGTCCCGTTTCCTGCATTAGTATGAATGTAAATTCACTGAATCTCACAGTATATTTCTCAAACGGCACCATCTTTAAACGCTCTCGTTGTGTGTGTGACGGATTGATTTCGCTGCTCTGTTGCAAGGTTGTTTTGCACGGATAAAGCGCCTGCTAAACGCATACATGATGTGAACGTACAGTTTATCTTTAAAGACAATGTTATGCTTCGTTCCAGTGGATGAGTTTGCGTGATGGATTACAGTTGATCTGGCAGTGTGAATCCACCAGCGAAAACTGATTGTAAATCTGCAGAGCTTTTTTAAACCAAAGGCTTAAACTGTCCAGGAATATCCTAACAGTTCTGACCTATAATTATCTGTCCGAGGTCAGAAACACACGAGCAGAAACAGCTGGGTCAACATCGCGTCGAGTGTCCGAGGATTAAAACCAAAGCTCTGAATGTCTTGTGAATGATATATCGGTGGAGCTGGGATTCATTTAAAGGAGTAGTTCACTTCAGAATTAAAATTTCCTGATAATTTACTCACCGTCATCCAATATATTCATGTCTTTCTTTCTTCAGTTGGAAAGAAATTAAGAAAACATTCCAGGATTGTTCTCCATATAGTGACTTCAATGGGTCGAAGGTCCAGATGTGAGTTTCAGTGCAGCTTCAAAGTCTCGACACGATCCAGCCGAGGAATAAGAGTCTTATCTAGACAAACCAGTGGACATTTTATAACAAAATAAACATTTATATACTTTTTAACCACAAATGCTGGTCTTGCACTCGCTGTGATGCGCCACACATTACGTAATCAGGTTGAAAGGTCAAGCGTGACATAGGTGTAAGAACAAATCTAGTGTTTACAAAGCGAACGTGCAAAGACTGAGACAAACACCATTTACAAAAAAGGTAAAACAACGATATCGGACGATTTTGAAGTTGGAGGAGAAATTGAGTTTTCTTTACATTTTTACATTTCTGAACCTGAACACGTGTGACCTTTCAACCTGATTACGTAATGTGTGTCGCATCACAGCGAGTGCAAGACCAGCATTAGTGGTTTAAAAGTATATACATGTTTATTTAGTTCTATAATGTCGGCTGGTTTGTCTAGATGAGACTCTTATTCCTCGGCTGGATCGTGTCGAGACTTTGAAGCTGCACTGAAACTCACATCTGGACCTTCAACCCATTGGACCCCATTGAAGACACTATATGGAGAAACATCCTGGAGTGTTTTCCTCAGAAACCTTCATTTCTTTTCCACTGAAGAAAGAAACACACGAACATCTTTGATGAGTTTAGGGTTGAGTAAATTATTCACAACACAACATGATCTCGATCGCCTCACTGCTTTTAATAAAATAACATCTTATTGGACTTATTGACAGGTTGCAATGATGTTGATGATTTGTTTTGGTTTAAAGCCTCTGTAGTTTATGAGGTGAAGTTAATAATGTTTGATTTACAGTCTTCATAAAGGTGATGCAATTAACATATCTGTACTAGATCCAGTCGAATTGCTAAAACGGTTCAGGCTGCGCTGGTTTAATGACTCTGATTGAAGACACACGTTAACGCTCCATTACAATCTTGATGATTCACATGTTGTGCGTTTGCTCTGGTTCCAGAATCCACTGTCTCAGTTCAACTCTTTGAAGCTAGTTGACCATTATCCTTGACATCAAGTGCACAACACCCCACGGTACTGGATGGCAAATTAAGTCCTTTAATGATAAGTTGTTTCCCAAGGTTTTCGCAGGGAATTTTCCACTGGATTACATTGTTCCAGAATCCTTTGAACTTGACATTGAACTTAAGCAGACTTTTGGTTTGCAGAGCCGTAACGTTTGCCTGTTCAGATGCTTTTGGAAAAGTGAACAAAGCCCTGATTCACACGGCTTCATCTGAAACTGGAATATTTTTAGTCAAGCATCATTTTTTTGAGTGATGGTGCAAATGAATCTTTGAATCGATTCGCTGAAATGAACAGTTCAATGAACTGATTCACTAATGTTTCATATATTTGCAGTGTTTTTATTTATGTCTCTCTTCTCGTTTCAGAGCAATGGATCATTGGTGTGGTGTCAGAATCACAAGCAGTGCTCAAAGGTAAAACTGTGAATCTCATGCAATCAATGCTGATCAATGGAGAATGAAAGAACAAAAAAAGTCCTATTTTAGGACAATTAAAGGCAATCTATTATGCAAAATTCACTTTTACATGGTGTTTGAACATGTGTTGGCAGTGTGTGTACACAACCACCCTATAAAGATGAAAATCTTTTATAATCCCCATAAATCATAAGCAGTGTTTAAGAATAAGCCATTTGCGGATTCTATGCAATGTGACATCACATACGCTTAGGCTCCGCCCATGACTGCTGATGGATTAGCATAGCTCCGCCCCTCAGTGAGTTGTACAGTCATCATGTTTTATCTCCTTGTTAGAGCGTTTAACAGCAGCATTCAAGTAAGAAATATATTATTTTTAAAGTTATTCAGTGAGTGATTTTCTGTTTTCTTTCGTTGTTTGATTCATATTAACAGGATATATAGCACTAGGTACTGTATATTACGCTGCTTTCACTTTAATACACAGATCTAATATACACATGCGGTTTCTTTCCCTGCTGTTTACATTCACAGACATAACCGACTGTGTTTATGTGAACTGTGTGTGTTTTGACATAACATTGTGTGTATTTGAGAGTTTGAGCACAATAAGATGTGAAAGAGAACTTAGTTTAATACCCAGCTTTCTGTGCACGTGCTTCGGGTGTGTGCTCAGGAAACCATATATCAGAAGTTTAGACTGATATGGCTTTAAAACACATGCAGATAATTATCTTTCATGGTTATGAAGAACTGCAATGTCAAATGAGCGTGACCGCGATAATAAAATGATGATAATAAAAACAAACAGATGTTTTAGTGTTTGGCAGAGTATCTGACGTACGAGCTGTAAAGGCTCCGCCCCCTTCTGGAAAGGGGGCGTGGGGAGCAGAAGCTCATTTGCATTTAAAGATACATGCACGAAAACAGCACGTTGTTCCTTCCACTCGAAAATAGGAATTTACAACATGGTAAAATAATTGATCTCTGGGGTATTTTCAGCTGAAACTTCACAGACACATTCTGGGGACACTGAGACTTGCATTACATCTTGTAAAAAGGGTCCACTTTAAGTTTATTGCAAGAACTTTATGCATATTTTCACTCTTCATTTTTGTAATGCATTGAAAAGTCATTCTCATTACTGCAATGCAAGACAAATAGTGATGTTTAAATCGTCATAAATTGTACAAGTTTAAAAAGTAAAGTGTTTATACATCTTGTTACAGCAATGCAAGAAAAACAGTGATGTTTTATTTAAATATAAGTAGATTTTACAATTTTAAAAAGTAAGGTTAAAGTGTTTTTGCATCTTGTTTTCTCATCTCAAT
>CM040799.1:1210000-1215000 GCA_022829025.1 Squalius cephalus
CAATTTTAAGGGTAATGGAAACGCGGCTATTGATTAGCATATTCTGTCATGATAATCTATAAATCGTGTTCAGGGGGCGGGGTTTATGTAAATTCTAGGGTTGGTGATGTCACTAACCCGGGAGGAATGTGGTGTAGTCTCTACCAGCCGTTTGTTGTAGTCCTTAAAAAGCAATTTCTTTAAAAGCAAATATCTCCCTTTGCTCTGAACTTTGAGCGTTGTAACTTTGCAGATGTTGTTTATGCTCAAACAGCAACATTACACACTAACTAAAGTTAGAAAAGTCAAATCATAATCAACCACCCCTTTAAGAATCCGGAAGTCTAATTTGTTAAAGTTCCCATCTGTACATGGTTGTTCTAGTGACGTTAAACGTCTTCACAGTTTCTCTGGCGTGTGAAGTGATGTTCTTCTGCTGGTTTACTGTGGAGTTCTGGGTCTGTCAGGAAACACTTCAAAGCTCCTTTTGTTGAACACCAGATGAGTTAACAACGGGTTAAATAATGAGTTAACAACACCTCGCTCAACGTGACCATGAAGGACATCAGACCTCAGAGGAGAGAAACACTCGCTTTCTAATGAGCAACTTTACGTTATAGTGACGTTAACAGTACGGCATATTGATCATAAATCATACACAACCACTCAAAAGTTTTTTTATGTTTTTGAAAGAGTCTCTTCTGCTCACCAAAGCTGCATTTATTTGATCAAAAATACAGTAAAACAGTGAAATATTACTCCAGTGTAAATCATCTGTTGTCTTTGTGAATATACAGTAAAGTGTAATTTATTCCTGTGATCAAAGCTGAATTTTCAGCATCATTACTCCAGTCTTCAGTGTCACATGATCCTTCAGAAATCACTCTAATATGAGGATTTGATGATCAAGAAACATTTATGATTATTATCAGTGTTGAAAACAGTTTTGCTCCTTCAGAATTCTGTGGAAACCGTCATGCATTTTATTTTTCAGGATAATATGATGAATGGAAAGTTCAAAAGAACAGCATTTATTTATATTTTGTAACATTATAAATGTCTTTACTGTCACTTTTAAAAAAAAATCTTACTCACCACAAACTTTTCAATGGTAATGTTTCCACAAATATTTCAACATCATAAATGTTTCTCGAGCATCAAATCCTCATATTAGAGTGATTTCTGAAGGATCATGTGACACTGAAGACTGGAGTAATGATGCTGAACATTCAGCTTTGATCACAGGAATAAATTACACTTTACTGTATATTCACATAGAAAACAGATGATTTACACTGGAGTAATATTTCACTGTTTTACTGTATTTTTGATTAAATAAATGCAACTTTGTTGAGCAGAATTTCAGTATATCTCAGTATTTATATAATTCCTCTGAAATGACAAGATAATGTTGCTTAATATCAGTATTTCTCTGTAATGTTGAGTCTGTATTTCCTCGCTCCCTGAAATATTCGTTCTACTCCCCCAGTTTACGTAAACCGGTAAATGAGTGTCTTTATGAGCTTCCTGATATGAGTGTCCCGTGGTGGCGTGTGTGTGTGTGTGTGCGCGTGTGTGCGTGCGTGTATGTATGTGTGTGTGTGTGTGTGTGTGTGTGTGTGTGTGTGTGTGTGGACTCAGCAGGAGATGCCCTGATGGGACAAGGCTGTTAAGTTTGATGGTCTCGTGTCTGCTCGCCTCATTCCTCATCATGGTGGGTGGCACAACAGCGGCGTAAAACACTGAGAAGATGTGGCCAGACACACACGTATCCAGACGTTCACACGCTTTCACCGGCATTGTGCTGCTTTAAAAGAGGAAGTCTATCTTTTCATTCAATTATATCCCACTCAAAACCATTAATTAAACATATTAGGATTCTGAAAATGGTAAAACGGTGTTAAATGCAGAAGAGTTTCTCAATGTTTGCTAGTGTTTCCTACAAAATGTTTGGCCGATTCAAATCCTCAGACTCATCTTTGAAGGTGATTTGCATTGATTAATGTTAAAATACTTTTGTTAGTTGTGAGTGAGTTATAATAAGTGGATTTTGGGGGAATTAAAGCATTGTTTCTGTCCAGCTTGACACAACAACACTGATTCAACCAATGGGATGAGTTTGGGGGCGGGACTATTTGTTCCTTTGACCAATGACAGAAAGGGGAGTTTTCAGAAAACCTGTTTGCAATTCCATTCCATTTGGCGACAGTAGTGACACAACATGTTGTATTATTACCATTTATTGCTATATTATTACTAGTGCTGGAACGGTACACAGAAGTCACGGTTCGGTACAAATTCGTTTCAATGGAGGGAAAAGCAAAACAAAAATACAGAAGGCTTGTGCATGTCTCAGGCTGGACCACCAAAGGAAAATAAATTACTTAAGCCTAGTATTTTTTAAATAAGTTTTATTAATAAAGTAAAGGCATAGAACCAGTTTATTTGTAGTGCACTGACAAAAGTTTTATATAATTAGTTTATTAATTAAATTAATAAAAAGACAAAAAGACCTTGAGATATATTTGGTAATTGTACCTGAATGAATTGAAAATTAATTTGCTACATTTCAGATTAATATATTTGTTTTCCTTAAAATTTAAATTTACATTAACTTAAACACTTTGCAGTTTGAATGATATCCTGTATAAACGAAATGATGGAGTATGTTTTTATGTTTCCATTGTTCGATCGCGCCTGCGCCCGCGCCTCTCTCTCTCACACACACACACACACACACACACACACACAAATATAAGTAAACACTTTGCGACTTTTCGATCGTGCCCGTGCCTCTCTCTCTCTCTCTCTCTCTCTCTCTCTCTCTCTCTCTCTCTCTCTCTCTCTCTCTCTCTCTCTCTCTCTCTCTCTTTTTAAATACTTCATCAAGGACGCATTAAATTGATCAAAAGTGACAGTAAAGACATTTATAATGTTACAAAAGATTCTATTAAAAAGAAAAGGCTAATCCTTCTATTCATCAAGGAATCCTGAAAAATAAAATATGACAGTTTCCACAAAGATATGAAGCTGTTTTCAACACTGATAATAATCATAAATGTTTCTTGAGCATCAAATCCTCATATTAGAGTGATTTCTGAAGGATCATGTGACACTGAAGACTGGAGTAATGATGCTGAACATTCAGCTTTGATCACAGGAATAAATTACACTTTACTGTATATTCACATAGAGAACAGATGATTTACATTACAATAATATTTCACAATTTTTACTGTATTTATGATCAAATAAACACATCCTTGTTGAGCAGAAGAGACTCTTTCTTTCAAAAACATTATCGACCCCAAACAGTACATTTGTAGGGAATATTTAAATCATTCGAACTATAAAGTTGAACCATGTTATGCTAGAAATGTTGGAGGAGATCATCTCGGCTTCTTCTTCATTTCCCTTTAAAACGTGTCTCCTCTCTGAATGTTTCATAATGCTAAAACTGTCAAGTTTCCATGTTTACATTCCGACGCTCTCGGTTTGGCACGAAGCCGTTCCTCTTCTCATCTGTCCCGATAGCAGCTCGCTTTTTTAATTTTCTCCCGATCCCGAGGGATTATCCCAATCAGAGCGGCTTGTGAACTCCTCTGGGAGTGATAACACATAAACAGCGAGGGCTTGTTTGACAGCGCTGGACGGACGCGGCCTGTTCTCTTATCAGTCCTGCAGATGTGCTTCATAACCCTCAGGGTTCCTCCGCTGGCATGTCTTCGGCTCGGAAGAGTGTTGCGTTGAGTTTCCTGACGGATGCATGTTTTCCACGAGTTCTGGAGTCTGTCAGAGCGCAAGTCATCCGTCATTACTAAAGCCTTCATTAGTCCTGCTAATCTGATGAACTAAACCTACATGTGTGAGTGTGTTTTGTAATCTTTTTGTGATTTTTTTGCTGCTTTAAATGCTTAATAGGGATACTTTAGGATTTAGCATTAAGCTTTGTATCTGTAGAAAACCCATAGTATTTTCGAATTACCGTGCTTTCCACCCTCATATCCCCCTGAGACGAGAGATTTATGTATTTTTTGTCTGGAAAAAATCCTCCGATGACGCAAAAATCGTCATTTTGCGTCATCGGAGGATTTTCTGGCCCAAGGCTAAAGACTACAGCCAGTAGGAGGCGCTGTCCCGCATGTGTTCACCCCGCCCATAGAGGATCTCACTCACAGAGTGTACACACAGTGTCAGCCGTCTTTCTTTGGAAGCTAAGCTAGCAGGCTCTTATTCTGTGGAGAAAGCTGAGTAGTAGGGGTTACCATCCTCTTTTTCCCGGACATGTCCGGCCGTCGAGTTTAACTGCGCTCTCTTACCGGTAGGCGTGGCTTGGGAGTGGCCTCCTAGGGCAGCGAAGCAAGTGCATTCTGGGAGTTGTTGTCTTTCATCCACATGAGCCAAAAATACATTTTCTGGCTTTTCTCAGTCTAGAAAGCTCCAAATTCAAAATAAATGACCCATTTTAAATACACATTCATCTTTCCAGAGGTGAAGTATCCCTTTAAGCGCTTCAAAGCAGGATGGATTCTGATTGGCTGTTAATGTTTTTTTTTTTATCATTCATCAGCTGGAAAAAAAATAATTCTGATTCTGTTAATATTATTTTCTGAGTCATTACTGTAAGCTGTGATATGGATTCTGATATCTAATAGTTTATTATTAAAATCTTACGGTTATCAATATTGATGTGAACGTGAATGGGCCTTTATTGTCAATTATGAATGCAGTGTATATATATACAGTACAGGCCAAAAGTTTGGACACATTACTATTTTTAATGTTTTTGAAAGAAGTTTCTTCTGCTCATCAAGCCTGCATTTATTTGATCAAAAATACAGAAAAAAATGTAATATTGTGATATATTATTACAATTTAAAATAATTGGTTTTCAATTCGGCTATTGTATGTAACGTTAGCTTCAATTATCATTTATCAAATTTCGGTGATGCAAAGCTGAATTTTCAGGATCATTACTCCAGTCTATCACATGATCCTTTAGAAATCATTCTAATATGATG
>CM040799.1:1222500-1250000 GCA_022829025.1 Squalius cephalus
ATCCCATAAACGGGTCAGCGCACTTACTCAGCACTTCTCACAGCATCACTTGTGTGTGTGTGTGTGTTTGCACTGGTTTATCCTGCGTGTAAGAGCCGGGACTGGTTTGGTGTTTTGCACTATGGAAGCTTATTTGACTTTTTTTAATATGACTTTTTCTCTGCAATTAACTACATTTATATCTCTCTATTTTGACTTGTGAGATATAAACTTGCAATTAAATTAATTTAAATTCACATTTATTTGTATAGCGCTTTTCACAATACACATGTTCAAAGCAGCTTTACAGAAAATGCATGAGTCCACATTACAGTTTACAGTGATCTGTTATCAGAGGAGACTGTCTAAGTTATGCATTTCAGAAATGTACATTTACAAAATCATAATTAGCGAAAAATGTATTAATTTAAACAATGTAATTATTTAATGCAGAAACAATGAGCTCATTGAAGTAATGAATACTTGTTTGTTAACAAATGCTTATGACATATAGAAAGATGCAGCATTGTTGCATGTTGATGTTATTTCTTTCATGCAATTGAAAGTCTGAAGTTTGCGCTGATGTTTAGTCAGTGGTGTAAAGCGTAAGTGATCCGTGAGCAGATTGAGGTTGAAGACTCTTTGTGTTGGCGCTGCTGGTGTGGTTTGGGAATGAGTGTGTGTGTGTGTGTGTGTGTGTGTGTGAGGAATGAGTTGAGGAGTATATTGGGTTTCTGGATGACTGAGTGATTTACATGATTTCTTCTGTTAGACACTGTTGATCATCTTCATCTGAAGTCATATTATTATTTTAAATATATTTTTATAATCCAAATCATTATCAATGATTGCTTTTACTTTTTAAATGATTTATCTTTATTTTTTTTATTAGTTATTTAATTATTAGGAAGTGTTTTATTTTGTTTTTATTTGAAAATTATTTGTTTAATTTATTATATTCCTAATTAATTATTAGTGTTTTATTTTGTTTGCTTTAATTATTTGTTTAAATTTTATTTTATTATTATTTAAGTACTAATTGTTTTTGTTTTCATTTTAAAATTAATTTAAATTTAGCATTTTTTTATGATAACTGTTTTATTTCTTTTTGTTTTAAAATGTATTTATATTAATTTTGCATTTTTATGATTTAGTAAGTTTTATTTTGATTGTTCTTATTTTAAAATTATTTAAAAATAATTAAAAATATATGTTAAATAAGCAAAAAAAAAATTGTAAAATTGTACAAAAAAATTGTTTTTTATTGTAAAATTATTTGTTTAATTTACTTTTTAACATTTTATTATTAGTAAGTGTTTTATTTTGATTTATATTTGTTTTTACATTTATATATTCAAACTTTGCATTTTTATTATTTAATGAATCATTGGAAAGTTTTTTAATTATTATTTGTTTAATTTTATGTTTTTGTAATTTAATTATAAGGAACTATTTTGATGTTTTTTTTATTATTTAAGTATATATTATTTATGAATTTATATGATAGTGTTTTACTTTGATTGTTTTTATTTAAAATGTATTTATTTTTGTATTTATATCATTGAATTAGTTATAAGCTTCAGTGTTTCATCAATGCACAAACGCGTCTGTAAAACCCTGGTCTGCGTAAAACATGAAGCATCTCTGGTTCACGTCTCTGATTTTCCTTCTTTTCCCGTTTCTTCATGATGTGCTAATCTCTTCTTTGCTTTCCTCTTGCAGTGTCTGGAGCCTTGCAGGGCATCATGGGACCTGAAGGAGAACCAGTGTCAGGACTTGTGTGAGGTACGAGACGAGATGTTTCCCCTGCGCTAAACTATTGCTCTTTTATTCAGAGTTTAAAGGGGTCCTAAAATGCCCTTTTCCCAAGATGTAAAATAAGTCTCTGATGTCTCCAGATTGTGTGTGTGAAGTTTTAGCTCAAAATACCCCACAGATATTTTTATATAGCATGTTAAAACTTTCACTTGAGCAAAAACACACCGTTTTTGTGTGTGTCCCTTTAAATGCGAATGAGCTGCTGCTCCCAGCATAGGGGGCGGAGCTACAAGAGGTTGTTTGTGTGTGAAAATATCAAAAACTTTTATGTTCAAACCGGAGTCAGACAATGATGGAGAGACTCAAGAAGAAGAGACAACATGTAGAATACAACATTTCTGAATGGTCAGTTGATGAATTTATGAAGCTGATGTGTAGTTAACTATCTTCTAGTCATTGATTAGAATATTCTGTCATGATAATCTATTAATGGCGTTCCCGGGGGTGGGGTTTATGCAAATTTTAGGGTTAGTGATGTCACTAACCCGTGAAGAAGCTCATTGTAGTTCCTACCAGCCGTTTGTTGTAGTCCTTAAAAAACAATTTCTGTAAAAGCAAATATCTCCCTTTGCTTTGAACTTTGAGCGTTGTAACTTTGCAGATGTTGTTTATGCTCAAACAGCAACATTACACACTAACTAAAGTTAGAGAAGTGAAATCATAATCAACCACCCCTTTCATCGTGTTGCTCTGTTTCTGATTTCAGACTCAGTTCCCGAAGAAGCACTACGAGTGTCTGACAAGCTGTGAGTTCTTGCGTTCGGTGGAGTCGCAGAAGCAGGGCGAGTGTCCGGCTCCGGATCGAGCCAGTGGATTCGCAGCGGCTTGTGTGGAGAGCTGTGAAGAAGACAACGAGTGCACCACTACAAAGAAATGCTGTCCCAATGGATGCGGACACACCTGCCAGATCCCCAAGAACCTCTATAGAGGTACACACTCTTTCCCAGCACTAGTGTGGAAGTCAAATAATGGCAAATGTTTTTGAAACAAAAAAGCTTGTTGAATTGCCCTAATTGAAAAAAATATGCATCGCATTAACCGTGCTTGCATTTTAAAGGGATAGTTCACCCAAAAATGAAAATTAGCCCATGATTTACTCGCCCTCAAGCCATCCTAGGTGTATATGACATTCTTCTTTCAGACGAATACAATTTTAGTTATATTAATAAATGTTCTGGCTCTTCCAAGCTTTATAATGGCCATTTCTGTTTTTGTTTTGAAGTCTATAAAAGTGTATCTATCCATCATAAAAGTGCATCCATCCATCATAAAAGTGCATCTATCCATCATAAAAGTGCATCTATCCATCATAATAGTGCATCTGTCCATGATAAAAGTGCATCTGTCCATCATAAAAGTGCATCTATCCATCATAAAAGTGCATCGATCCATCATAAAAGTGCATCGATCCATCATAAAAGTGCATCTATCCATCATAAAAGTGCATCCGTCCATCATAAAAGTGCATCTATCCATCATAAAAGTGCATCCGTCCATCATAAAAGTGCATCCGTCTATCATAAAAGTGCATCGGTCCATCATAAAAGTCCATCTGTCCATCATAAAAGTGCATTTGTCCATCATAAAAGTGCATCTATCCATGATAAAAGTGCATCCATCCATCATAAAATTGCATCTATCCATCATAAAAGTGCATCTGTCCATCATAAAAGTGCATCCATCCATCATAAAAGTGCATCTATCATCATAAAAGTGCATCTATCATCATAAAAGTGCGTCCATCCATGATAAAAGTGCATCTATCCATCATAAAAGTGCATCCATCCATCATAAAAGTGCATCCATCATCATAAAAGTGCATATATCCATGATAAAAGTGCATCCATCCATCATAAAAGTGCATCTATCCATCATAAAAGTGCATCTATCCATGATAAAAGTGCATCCATCCATCATAAAAGTGCATCTGTCCATCATAAAAGTGCATCGTCCATCATAAAAGTGCATCTATCCATCATAAAAGTGCGTCTATCATCATAAAAGTGCGTCCATCCATCATAAAAGTGCATCTATCCATCATAAAAGTGCATCTATCATCATAAAAGTGCATCCGTCCATCATAAAAGTGCATCTCTATCATAAAAGTGCATCTATCCATCATAAAAGTGCATCTATCATCATAAAAATGCATCTATCCATCATAAAAGTGCATCTGTCCATCATAAAAGTGCATCTATCCATCATAAAAGTGCATCCGTCCATCATAAAAGTGCATCTATATCATAAAAGTGCATCTATCCATGATAAAAGGGCATCTATCCATCATAAAAGTGCATCTATCCATCATAAAAGTGCATCTATCCATGATAAAAGTGCATCTGTCCATCATAAAAGTGCATCTATCCATCATAAAAGTGCATCTGTCCATCATAAAAGTGCATCCGTCCATCATAAAAGTGCATCCATCATCATAAAAGTGCATCTATATCATAAAAGTGCATCTATATCATAAAGTGCATCTATCCATCATAAAGTGCATCCGTCCATCATAAAAGTGCATCTATCCATCATAAAAATGCATCTATCCATCATAAAAATGCATCTATCCATCATAAAAGTGCATCTATCCAACATAAAAGTGCATCCGTCCATCATAAAAGTGCATCTGTCCATCATAAAAGTGCATCCATCCATCATAAAAGTGCATCTATATCATAAAAGTGCATCTATCCATCATAAAAGTGCATCTGTCCATCATAAAAGTGCATCTATCCATCATAAAAGTGCATCTATCCATCATAATAGTGCTCCACACCACATAAGCGATGTGTTTGTGTAAGAAAAATATCCATATTTAAAACTTTATCGACCAAAATAACTAGCTTCCAGCAGGCGACAGATTTGCATATTGTCATGACCGTTATCTGTCTGAATAGTTTACTTTATAATTGTAATTCTTATGTTATAAATGAAGGCAGACATTAGAGAGATAATAATTAAGATAATTAAGATTTTGTAATGTTTTTGAAAGAAGTCTCCTCTTCACCAAAGCTGCATTTATATGATCGAAAATACAGTACAAATTCTGAAATATTATTACAATGTAAAACAGCTGATTTCATTGTGAATATATTGTAAAATTTAATTTATTCATTGATGCTAAGCTAAATTTTCAGCATAATTATATATATATATATATATATATATATATATATATTAGTAATGTTACAGAAGATTCTATTTCAAATGTTGTTCTTTTGAACTTTCTATTAATCAAAGAAGACTGTATACGATTTCCACAAAAATATTATTAAGCAAAAACATTTTCAACATTGATAATAAGAGCTATTATTAATAACTGAGCACCAATAATAATAGTTGATCATCAAATCATCATATTAGAGTGATTTCTGAAGGATCATGTGACACTGAAGACTGGAGTAATGATGCTGAAAATTCAGCTTTGATCACAGGAATAAATTACACTTTACTATATATTCACATAGAAAACAGCTGATTTACATTATAATAATATTTCACAATTTTTATTCTATTTTATTTTTATTTCTTTTTCATAATTACACAATAAGATGAAACGTGTGCTCTGAAAGCAAGCGAAGCGTTCCGGTTTGAGTTGCACGATCGTTATTAATGTCAGATTTACTGGTTCCCCCTCATTTGCAGAAAGTCATAAAGCCTTTTATTGAAATCCAAACCCAATCAGGCTGATCCTCTGGTGTCAGAAGCGTGAATATTTATGATTATTTCTGTGTGTCGTTGCTCTGGTGAAGATGCTGGAAACCATTAACCGGCTCGATGGAGCGCTGAGTGTTTCTCGTGTTCTCGATCGCTCTCAGATGTTCCTCAGGTGCGACTGTAACCCCGCGAGTCTCTCGGCTTCAGAAACATATTAACACTGGTTATTACACGGCTCTGTGGAAAACACAGGCTCATCCGGGTCACTGAAGTCAGCAGCGCTATACACTCGCTAGGAAGGGGTTTTCTTCGTGGAAGTTTTGGGTTTGGTGAGCTAATAAAATATTAAAACTCAGTCGAATCAATATGTAGTGTAGAGTTATTTAATTATGCCATCCAGTATCGTGGACTCGCTCTCTCGTTTCATACAAATGCAGCAGCGGCCATTTTGTGACTATTGATTTACACACTGTTGGATTATGAGATTCAAACAGGTACAATTTTAAAACAGCTTAATCTGAAATATCAATATCTCTCCATAATTATTTATGTGTTGAAATGCTGTGTAATAAGTGGGATAATGTACATCCAGCCGGTTGTTATCTCAGAATAAACCCCCTTCAGGTGTGTGTGTGTGATCTCAAACCCCTTCTGGTGTGTGTGTGTGTGTGTGTGTGTGTGTGTGTGTATTATCTCAGAATAAACCCCCTTCAGTTGTGTGTGTGTGTGTGTGTGTGTGTTATCTCAGAATAAACCCCTTCAGGTGTGTGTGTGTGTGTGTGTGTGTGTGTGTGTCAGACAAGCAACATGCACTTTGGATAAAAGACTATGCCAAATGCACATGTAAATCTTTGTTTATGCATACATGTAGTAAAATCTCCCTCCTCTGCTGTTTTCGTGTGGAGGTCAAAGTGATGTCGTTGACGGTTTTATTTTCGGCTCCACAAACTTTCATCATTGCATTCAAGGTCTGCATTTCTTTAGTTCATGCATTCCCTGGGAATGGATTCAGGAATGAAGCGTCTGCGTGTGTCTTTGGAAGGATCTGACGTGCACCTGTGGAGGTTTCATGTGTGGTTACGGGTGAATCTCAGTCGGAGCGAGCGCAGGAGTGTGTGTGCGGAGCGGTTAGTCTGTGGGATCTGGGATCAGACATCACACACACGTGCTGTAGATGTGAAACCGCAGCTCAATCCAGTACAGATGCTGTTCAGCCTCTTCAACATCACTGAGATCCAGGGTTTCAGGCCTTCAGCTTCTTCATCCATGTTGTGTTTCTCCATCCTGAGTTTAATGCAGTCAAGATGTTGAGGACAACATTTTATTGCTATTAGGATTATCCTCTTTCACTGATATTTTAGCATCGCTCAGATACTATTATAGTTTTAATTAATATTTTTTTTTATTTTTTTTTTTTTTTATATTTTCTGTTTTCATTTTCATTTTAGTTAGTTTTAGTATTTTTTGTTAGTTTTTGCTTTTTATATATATATTTTTTTAAATTGATATTTTTTTAAATGTCTATTTAGTTCATTATAATAACCCTGAAAATTGAAATAACACATCAAATAAAATATAAATATTACTGATACTATTATATTTTTTATATTTTCAAATGTATTAGTTTTGCTTTTTTTTAATATTTTTATAAGAAAATATGTATTTTTTTTAAATGTCTTTATAGTTTTTATTATTTTTATTTTTATTTGTTTTAGTACATCAAGTAAAACTAAAAGAAAAAGAAAATGTTTAAAATAAGTTTGCTTTTTATATATATTTTTTTTATGTCAGTTAAAGTTTATTTTACTTCAAGTAATACAAATATTTATGGTGGTTTTAGTTTTAGTTAACTATTATATCCATGAAAAGTGAAGTAATACATGCATTAAAATTGAATATAAATATTACAGATCCTACTAGATTTAGATTAGTATTTTGAAAAATTTTTATATATATTTTTGTTTTAATTTTAGTTAGTTTTAGTCATTTTTGTTAGTTTTTGCTTTTTATAGTATTTTTGTAGTATTTTTTAAATATCTATGTAGTGCATTACAACCCATGAAAAATGAAATAACACAAAGTAAAATAAAATATAAATATTACTGATACTGATACTATTCTAGTTTTTATTAACATTGATTTTTTTTTCATTTTAATTTAGTTTTAGTCATTTTTTTGTTTTTTTGCTTATGCTTGTCTTTTTTTTTAAATATCTGTATAGTTTTATTCATTTTATTTCAGTTTTAGTTGTTTTAGTAATTTAGTACATCGTTAAACTAAAAGAAATTGAGAAATGTTTCTTTGCCAACTAGAAAAAATTAAATAAGTTCAAATTAAGATGAAATTAAGTTAACGGTTATATATCCCTGAAAAGTGAAATAATAAATAAAATAAAATATTAAATATTAGATGGAAAACGTATCTACTAAGCAAAGTAAGTTTAAATTACTAACTGGTAATAAATGAGAACTAAAGCCAAAAATTAATCCTAATTTGTCATATTTAAAAAGAAACTAATAAAAATTACAAAAACATGTTTAAAAAAAATAAACTAATATTGAATTTTTATTTATGTATTTTCTTTGAAGTAACACTTGAAATGCATTTGATGGGTTTAGTTGTAGTGAACTCTAATAACCCGTTCCTGTGGGCGATGAAGACGTCGAGCTGATTGATGGAGTGTGTGTAAGATCTTCCTCGTTCTTCATCACAGCTGTGACCAATCGAGCAGAACATTTGCTCCTCTCAAAGCTTTGTACTTCATAAATCTTTCATTTATTACATATGGAAGACTTTCTAATGTCTTTGAGGGTTAAAGTCTCCAGCAGATGGGAGGTTCGGTGTCGTTATATCATAATTTTATCATGAGTTATTTTGAACTATTGCATATTCAGTTAAACAATTTTATATTTTAAAGAATCGTGTGATGATGTCTATTTTTTGTCTAATCCAGTGAATTAAATACATTGCAGATAAAATATTGGATTATTTTCTCTTTTTATTTGGACACAAAGCAAAAGATCAGATTCAATGAAAATATACAGTCAAATAAAAAATTATTCAGACACCAGATATTATTTTTGATATTTTTTTACTAGTGTGTGCAGGACACTATAGTTCATTTATGTAAGTGAGGAGAGCAAAATAAAGTAAACGGTGTCGTATTAAACCCAAAAATTCTTTCTTTAATTGCTAATGCTCTTTTTACACACAGACTGAACAGAATGAAGCATTGCTTGGTGATTGGTTGAGCTAAACCGGTATTATGTAATTGTGTAGTTAAATTTAACAGCTGACAGATATTCAACATAATTCATGTGTGAGACAGTCTAACAGAAGGACGGACAAAACCAGTCAGATATCAACTGAGTTCTGCTCATATTTCATTACCATTCTCTAAACTATAGCGAATGAACTGTGATAATCTGAGAAAGGTGTATGAATAAATTTTGGTTTGACTGTATATGCATATTTTTAAAGAAATATTTAGGTTGTTATTGAGTTTTATTTGAGTGTGTGTTGTTTCTCGCAGGATCTCCTCTGAAGCCGCGGAAGGAGCTGGTGTTTTGGGAGCATCCGTCGGGAAAACTGGAGGTTCGCTGGTCGTCGCGGTTCAACATCTCGGTGGAGCCGGTGCTTTACGTGTTGCAGCGGCGCTGGAACTTCGGCATCCACCCCAGCGAAGACGACGCCACCCAGTGGCTGGATGTGGCACAGGTCTGTCCTTTCGCCACTAATGCACCAGTCATGCAAGTTTACAGGGGTCCTATAATGTCCTTTTCACAGGATGTAAGTCTCTGATGTCTCCAGAGTGTGTGTGTGAAGTTTTAGCTCAAAATACCCCACAGATATTTTTATATAGCATGTTAAAATTGCCACTTTTTATGGGTGAGCAAAAACGCACAGTTTTTGTGTGTGTCCCTTTAAATGCAAATGAGCTGCTGCTCCCGGCACAGGGGGCGGAGCTTCAAGAGCGAGCACGCAAATATTGAGTTCTCTTTCAAGTCTTGCGCTTGAATGTACAAATTCACACAAAAGTTATGTCAACATGTCCGTCTTGATGAGTATTGTATCAGACATAATCTGTTATGCCTTAAGTGAACATATACGGTTCGAGAAAGACAACGCATGTGTAACTGTATTGAATCAGTGCATTATGTCAAAGGGACAGCAGCCTAATATTCCTGAGGCCTATGTTTTTAATGTTAATCAAACAACAAAAGACAAGAAATCACTCACAGCTCTGGATTGAATTAACTTTAATAAGGAATAATCTTTAATTTATACAGTCAAATATGCAATGTTATTTTACATTTGATTACTTTATTCAAATTCTGTACCTGAAAACTACTGTTAGACCTACCTGAAAAACCTGAAAAGCACTGTTTATTTTATTAGCATTTTTGCTCGATTGTATTTATTTGCGCTGTTGCTTGTAATTTGATTATTTCTTCTTATTTTCTATACCTATACTTTTACCTGTCGAGACGAGCCTTCACACACACCTTTACAAAGACAATTTATATTTAGTAATGTTATCGATTTGACTGCACTGATACTATTTGATGATAACTTGAATTGAGCTGAATAACGACACTATTGTCTGCTTTAATTTCATAATAAGTCAAGTCAAGTCAAGTGAAGTATATTTGTATAGCGCTTTTCACAATACAGATTGTATCAAAGCAGCTTCACAGTATTAAATTAAAATAATACAACAAGGTTTGTTTCTAGTGAAATTTATTGATTGATAAAATTAAATAAAATATTCCCAAAATATCCCCATAATAGACTTTGTAACGTCGACAATTGTTGAACTGAATTGAGCTGAGCTGAATAATGACACTATTATCCTTTGTAGAGCTGTATTGTAGAGCTTTATAAGCTCATAATTGTTGAATTTTTACTTTTGTGAAGCAATCTATTGCATAAAGTGCTATAGAAATAAATAAGTGTGACAACTTGAATAGATTTACTGAAAGAGGTGGGAAACTTTTTAGTGTCTCCCAATTGGATTTGCTTTTGATTCGAGATTCAAGTCTTGTTTCCCAGCACAAATATAAAAAAAATCATAAATCAAGAGACATTTACTGGAGAAGTAAAATGACTGTCTTTTATTAAGTCTTGTTTTCTGAAAAAGTGAGTTTGTGCTTAAAACAAGAACAAAAATCTGCCAATGGGGTCAGAAAAATAATCTTTATTAAAAGTGAAAACAAGATTATTTTTCAGACTCCATTGTCAGATATTTGTTCATGTTTTAAGCAAAAACTCACCTAATTCTTCACAATTTTTCAGAAAACAAGTCTTAATATCTTCAGTCATTTTGCTCCTTCTCCAGTAAATCTCGATTTAAGACACAAGACAGAAACACTGAGATAGAAAATATTTTTAAACAAAAGCATGTTAAATAAAGCGATGTGCACAAATGTCTCGTTCTCTTTCGTGTTTTAAAATAGCTCATGTCCGTGACCCCGTGACCTCTGTCCGTGACCTCTAACCCTCTGTGCCCTCAGGTTGCTGAAGAGCGGGTCGTGCTGAGCGACGTGAGGCCGGTCAGGTGGTACCAGTTTCGTGTGGCGTCGGTCAATGTTCACGGCACTCGCGGGTTCACGGCTCCCAGCAAACACTTCCGATCTTCCCGAGGTGAGTCTTCCCGGGTGGCCTCGGACAGCTGCAATCCCACGGGATTTACGGAGCCGGCAGGTGGAAGCCTTTCATCTTCTGCTCCAACGGCCCGTTTTAGACTAGAGTTTTACAACAGAGCCTCCATTTAGGCCTGATTTAGAAGAGCTTAAATAAGACAAATAACATGTCCTTTTATTTGATTAAAAAAAAATATATATAAATAAATAAATAAATATATATATATATATATATATATATTTGTTTGCATGGGCATTAAAATTCACTTCTCCCGTGATTCTATTAGAAACATTATAATTTACATCCAAAATCAGTTCATAAATGAGTTTTATTAGATGAGTGAAAATACTGCCTTGTAAAAATACGAACCTCCATTTAGGCCTGATTTAGAAAAGCTTAAATTAGACAAATAACGTGTCCTTTTAATTTGATAAAAAAAAAAAAAAAAAAAAAAAAAATATATATATATATATTATTTATACTATTATTATTATTATTATTATTATTGTTATTATTTTGTCTCTGTTTTGTTTTCTTGGGCGTTAAAATTCACTTCTCTCGTGATTCTAGGAAAAATTCTAATATACATTCAAAATCGGTTCATAAATGCAGTTTATTAGACGAGTGAAAACAATCCCTTGTAGAAATACATCATAAAAGACTTTTTAATAAAACCTCATAAAACCCAATTTTGGGTCAAATATAGACAAACCCAAACGTTGGGTTAAAAATGTAATTTAAACATTTAACCCAATGGCCGAGTTTTCCATATTTGACCCAAAGTTAGGTTGAAAGAACCCAGCATTTTTAGAGTGTAGGAAATATGATCATTTACGTTCATAAATGCAGTTTATTAGACGAGTGAAAACACTGCCTTGTTGAAATACCTCATAAAAGACTTTATTAAAGGAATATTTCAAGAGTTTTACGACCGTCGTTCACAGAGCCTCCATTTAGGCCTGATTTAGAAAAGCTTAAAATGAGCGTTAAAATTCACGTCTCCCGTGATTCTGGAAAAAATGATCATTCACATTCAAAATCGGTTCATAAATGCAGTTTATTAGATGAGAGAAAACACTGCCTTGTAAAAATGCCTCATAAAATACTTTATTGAAGGAATATTTCAAATTCTGTGATTATTTTTTGCTCCTCATGTTATTGCAAACCCGTGTGATGTTATTTTATTCCCTGCAACATAAAAGGAAGCGCTTTTCCCTTCGATAACAGTAAGAGCACGGGTTTGGACGGAATAATGACCAGTGTTATTTTAGTATCACTAACGTACAATTATACGTTTTTGTTACTATATTTTGAATTTAGATTTGATGTATTATTATATATAAATATATTATAATAAATAATAATATATGTGTATAATAAGTTTTTACACGTGTCGTTCACAGAGCCTCCATTTATGAGACGAATAACGTGTCCTTTTTATTTGTTTGCTTGGGCGTTAAAATTCACTTTTCCCCGATTCTAGGAAAAATGATCATTTACTTTCAAAATCAGTTCATAAATGCATTTTATTAGACGAGTGAAAACAATGCCTTGTAAAAAAAACGAGTTAAAATTCACTTCTCCCGTGATTCTATGCACTAAAAAATGCTGGGTTGTTTTAACCCAATTTTGGGTCAAATATATACAAACCCAAATGTTGGGTTAAAAATGTAATTTCAACATTTAACCCAACGGCCGAGTTTGTCCATATTTGACCCAAAGTTAGGTTGAAACAACCCAGCATTTTAGAGTGTAGGAAATATGATAATTTACGTTCATAAAGGCAGTTTATTAGACGAGTGCAAACACTGCCTTGTTGAAATACCTCATAATAGACTTTATTAAAGGAATATTTCAAGAGTTTTACGACAGAGCCGCCCGTCGTTCACAGAGCCTTCATTTATGAGACAAATAACATGTCCTTTTGGGCGTTAAAATTCACTTTTCCCCGATTCTAGGAAAAATGATCATTCTCATTCAAAATCAGTTCATAAATGCATTTTATTAAACGAGTTTATTAAACAATGCCTTGTAAAAAAAACGAGTTCAAATTCACTTCTCCTGTGATTCTGGGTTGTTTTAACCCAATTTTGGGTCAAATATAGACAAACCCAAACGTTGGGTTAAAAATGTCATTTGAAAATGTAACCCATCGGCCGAGTTTGTCCATATTCGACCCATTCTTTTAATAACTGACTCCTGTTGCTTTGTGAGTTTCTGTAACTCCGCTCTTACTGTTCAGAAATGTTGTGGCAGTGAGACTGTTTATCGGTTAAAAATAAAACAGTAAAAATTGTGAAATATTATTACAATTTAAAACAGCTGTTTTCTATGTAAATATATGGTAGAGTGTAATTTATTCCTGTGATCAAAGCTGAATTTTACTCTGTGTGTTCATTCATGTAAACATTTATTTTGCAAATTGCAATTCTGAGGTTATTTCTCATACGGCCGGGTAATTTCTTGTTATTTAAACATCATCTGGTGTGTGTGGCCTCACAGGATCATAATCCATCCGTGTTTATTCCAGCTGTAATCACATGGACACACATCACACCGTAATTATGACTTACAAACTTATAAGTAGTGAGTTCCCAGCAGGATCTGAGGGCCTTGCCTTCTCATGTACAGTTTAACATCTTCAATCAGTGCTCTATACTGTCATCCGTCATGATTTATTCATCTAGTTTTTATTCATTCAGCGAGTATTGTAGAAAGAATGAGTTATTCGCATTCAGAGCATCTCAGATCTGCTCAAAGACTCACTGCGTTTAAACTTGTGTTGAGATTACAGATAAATGCACCTCTTCAAACATACATATGTATTATTATAATATTAAATAAAAAATATAATTAGAAAAAAGAAAAATATTAAACAGCCAAATTATTTCATTACCACAAAGACAAACATAAATAGTTGATCTAATTATAATTATAATATAAATATAATATCATAAAAAAATTATAACATTATATTATAATAATATGTCAAAAATAAAACATACCATTTCATAAATGGTGTTGTTATTGTCAACTAGAACTATTACAAATAAGTTTTGTAATTTGAAATAAAAATTATGTATAAATATAAGATTGAAAAATGTACAATTTATTAAATATTTTATATATATATATATATAAGTAAATAAAATATAAATCAAATAATTCCATTTATCAAAAAGACAAAAAATATATAATTAATTAAAAGTAAATTCACACAATTTCTCAATATACCTGCAGTTATTAGTTTAACTAGAACCAGAACTATTAAACATATTTTTTGTTCATTTAAATGAAACTTAAATAAAATATAAATGTTAGATTAAAAACTTTATTCAACTTTAATAAACTTTATTAACTTTATTAAATATTACAATTTAAAAGTTTTTTGTCACTGACAACTAAAAGTCCTAGAATTCTTGCGCTTATTCTCAAGTGCAAAACCTGTGTGTGTTTGTGTGTGTGTGTGTGTGTGTGTGTGTGTGTGTTTGTTTGTGTGTTTGTGTGTGTGTGTGTGTGTGTGTGTGTGTGTGTGAGTGTGTTTGTTCAGACCCGTCTCCTCCTCTGACCCCATCTAACAGAGCTCTGTGTGTGTGTGTGTGTGTGTGTGTGTGTGTGTGTGTGTGTGTGTGTGTGTGTGTGTGTGTGTGTGTGCGTGTGTGTGTGTGTGCGCATGTGTGTTTTTGTGTGTGTGTGTGTGTGTGTGTGTTCAGACCCGTCTCCTCCTCCGACCCCATGTGTGTGTGTGTGTGTGTTTTTGAGTGTGTGTTTGTTTGTGCATGTGTGTGTATGTGTTCAGACCCGCATCCTCCTCTGACCCCATCTAACAGAGCTGTTTGTGTGTGTGTGTGTGTGTGTGTGTTTGTGTGTGTATGTGTGTGAGTTTAGACCCGTCTCCTCCTCCGACCCCATCTAATAGAGCTCTGTGTGTGTGTGTGTGTGTGTGCGTTTGTGTGTTTGTGTTTGTGT
Organism: Squalius cephalus; assembly: GCA_022829025.1. Lineage (NCBI taxonomy): Eukaryota > Metazoa > Chordata > Actinopteri > Cypriniformes > Leuciscidae > Squalius > Squalius cephalus. The sequence continues at coordinate 1,237,567 of CM040799.1, forward strand.
ATGTGTGTGTGTTCAGACCCGTCTGCTCCTCCGACCCAATCTAACAGAGCTCTGTGTGTGTGTGTGTGTTTGTTTGTGTGTGTGTGTTTGTGTATGTGTGTGTGTTCAGACCCGTCTCCTCCTCCGACCCAATCTAACAGAGCTATGTGTGTGTGTTGTGTGTGTGTGTTGTTTTCCATCTAACAGAGCTGTGTCTGTGTGTGTGTGTGTGTGTGTGTGTGTGTGTGTGTTGTTTTCCATCAAACAGAGTTGTGTATGTGTTGTGTGTGTGTTGTTTTCCATGAAACAGAGCTGTGTGTGTGTTGTGTGTGTGTGTGTTGTTTTCCATCTAACAGAGCTGTGTGTGTGTGTGTTCAGACCCGTCTCCTCCTCCGACCCCTGCGGGACTGAGAGCCTCAAACCTCACGCTGGGTCCCGAGGGTCTGATGAAGGTTCGACTCGACTGGACTCTTCCGGCAGAATCTGATGTTCCCGTTCATCACTTCCGAGTCTTCTGGACCTGCAGCGTCCCGGGAAAATCCCCGGTGCCATCCCGGAGAAAGAGGAGGAAGACCATCGACGGGGTAATGGAGGTTCTCTTTCATAAGTTCACTCAATGCTGCGTAGCTTAAGACGCAGTGGGAACGCCCTCTGGGTGTGCTGATTGTCTGAAGCCCAGATAGAATCACGCCGATTCATTGGCTGATGGTGCGGGCGCCGCCTCGACGCTCTTACGTCGTCACATTATACATGCGCATGCGCCATGTGCTCCTCGGATTTCTCTGCTTAATTGCGAGTGAAGACCCTCACAGTAAGTGTGTTAAATGTTTGGGTTTTTCGCATGCGCGCAAGGCTGTTCTAGGTTTGTCAAAATGTCAATTTTGTGACAATCTACTTCTCAAAACCCTCCGCTTTAGGCTCACGGTATTTGAGAAGGAGTCATCCGCGCTCCCGAGACCGCAGAGGCCTGATGGGGATCCGCGAGCTGGGGTTCGGATGTAGAGCTCGAGGGTATGGAGTATGAGCAGACAGGCCTCGCCCTTTCTCTCCCTCCCTCTCCCGAGTACGCGCGTGGCATCCTGCCAGTCGAGTTTTATCATGATTATTTATGCCCTAGCCCGGAAGCGCGCGAGACGGTTTCTTCCGGGCTGGAGGATGTGATTTACACTGCAGCGTCCGACTCTGAGGTTTTCGGGCCTGTTTTAGTTGATGGCGTTCTCCCACCTAGCGGCCAGGAAGCGCGGCCTCCTGCGCCTACACGGAGCTTATTGATGTGCTTTCGGGTGCTACAGAGAAGCTCGCTATTGACTGGCCCGACGAGCCCCGTGAGTCACAGTCGTCTAAACTCGACGAAAGATTTTTAAGTGGCCCTAGCTCTTGGCCGGAGCGGAGAAAGCTGCCCTTTTTCAGTGATTTGCATTATGAGATCTCCAGATCCTGGAAGCAGCCTTTTTCCGCACGTTTGACTAATGCGGCAGCCTGACTCACCAACCTTGTTGGTTCTGTGGAGCAGGGCTATTCTGCCATCCCAGCGGTCAAGGACACGCTGGCTACTCACCTTTCTCCATCGTCGTCCCCATCGTGGAAATCTCGCCCCCTCCTTCCCTCTAAACCATGCAGGACTGACCCTCAGGTCAGAAAAACCCAGATTTTCGAGCTTGGGACAGAACGCGCAAGCGTTTCTGCCCACCTCTCACACGCTGCACAGCGCGTTTCGAAGTGCAGTTTCTGTTCAACTTCATTCAAACCTTCTGGCGTGGGAGGAAGGAGACGCGTTAAGCTTTCTCCCTTCGCCCCTGACGTGTTTGATACCTGCCGCTCGCATCCTCTGAGACACGTTCAGTTTTCTTCAGGAGCAGGCAGACCCTGCGGTACCGATCCAGGCAGTGGTTCCTCCCACTGCGTATCAGGACGCAAGGTGCTCTCCTTCACGGTCGACCACGCCGCCCCACAAGATTCAGCTCGACACCCTAACACAGGTATGTCCTCTGCATTGCAACACTCCGCTTCCTCTATCACATTTCTTTCAAGAATGGGGACATCTGCCAGGGGTATCGCCTTGGATCCTCCGCACAGTTCGGCTCGGCTACACGCTTCAGTTCTGTCGCAACCCCCCTTGCTTCAACAGGGTTTTTCCGACTGTAATCGACAGCGCCTCAGAGCAGGAGATTTCGTCCCTTCCCCTCAAGGGAGCGATAGAAGAGGTTTCTTCAAAGGAAGTCGAGCAACGCTTCTTCAGCCGTTACTTCCTGGTCCTGAAGAAGGGCGGCGGTCTGCGACCTATACTAGACCTCTGCCGGCTGAATTTCTCCTTTTACAAAGGGAAATTCCAGTGGTTGACACTGAAAGCTGTCATATCTCAAATTCGGGTGGGGGACTGGTTCGTGACAGTAGACCTGAAGGATGCATATTTCCATATTCAGGTTGTACGGCGACACAGAAGGTTCCCCAGATTCACCTTTGGAGGAAAGGCTTACCAGTACAGGGTCCTTCCCTTTGGTCTCGCTCTAGCGCTGAGGACGTTCACAAAGTGTATGGATGCTGCTCTTGCCCCGTTGCAGCTCCAGGGCATTCGTATACTCAACTACCTGGACGATAGGCTCCTTTTAGCTCGCTCCAGGGAATTGGTGACCCACCACAGGGACATTGTCCTTCGTCACATTCAGTCTCTCTGCTTGAGGTTAAACACAGAGAAGAGTGTTCTCACCCCAGCTCAATGCACAGTTTTCTTAGGTGTTCGCCTGGATTCTGTTCTGATGCAGGCCCATTTGGCTCCTGCACGGATTTCCAGTCTTGTGACATGTTTGGCCCGCTTCATGCTTGGCCATCGTGTATCTGTGGGCACTTGCCGCAGGCTTCTGGGTCTCATGGCCATGTCCCCGGGATCTTGAACCTCGCAGCGGATTTTCTGTCGAGACAGAAGCTCAGGTCGGGGGAGTGGATGCTGAACCGTCAAACAGTAGCCCTGATCCAGTAGCCCCTGGACGTGTTCAGAAAAGCGGAAGTGGACCTCTTTGCATCGTCCCAATGCCCACTTTTTGTTCTCCCTGAGCCCCCCAGCACCGTTGGGAATAAATGCATTCGCCCACCCATGGCCGATGCAGAAACTTTATGCATTCCCGCCCGTCAAATTGATCCAGGTGGTTCTGTCCAGGGTGAGGGAGAGCGGATCCCGTCTCCTACTTATAGCCCCATTCTGGCCGTCCCAGCCGTGGTTCTCGGAGCAGGTTCCTCTTCTGGAATGCCCTCCCTGGGAGATTCCGGTCAGGGAGGATCTACTATCCTAGCTTCAGGGCAGGATATGGCACCCTCGCCACGACATTTGGAAGCTATGCGTATGGCCCATCAGAGGCCGCTAGCTTTGAGCTTTGGTCTTCCCGCTGATGTCCAGGAGACCATTGCAAGTGCGAGAACCCTTTCCACAAGAAGGCTGTATTCCTCCAAGTGGAGGGTTTTTGAGTCATGGTGTTCAACACACGCTGTGGATCCAGTCAGCTGCCCAGTGCGTTCAGTGCTGGAGTTCCTACAGGAGAAGTTTGCTTCTGGAGCGGCCACTACCACTCTGAGAGTATACGTTGCTGCTATTGCAGCTCATCGGATGAGATCCCCCTGGGTAAACTAAGGCTTGTCTCAACATTTATGCGCAGGGTTAGGCGCCTGAAACCAGCACGCTCCCCTGGAATTCCCTCTTGGGACCTGTTAGTCATCCTGGAGGGCTTAACGGAGGCTCCCTTTGAGCCCTTGGAGTCAGATCCGGAGTGGATTCTGACTCTCAAGGGTAATCTTTTATTAGCTTTGACTTCTTTGAAGCGGGTTGGGGATTTGCAAGCTCTTTCTGTCAGCAAGACATGTATTGACTTCGCTCCTGGTCTGGTCAAGATGACTTTAAGACCAAGGCCAGGATATGTGCCCAAAGTATTGTCCACATCATTTCGCTCTCAGGTTGTCAACCTTCACTCTTTCCATCCTCCTCCTTTTGTTTCTGAGGAGGACGGGAAGCTTCATTTGCTCTGCCCTGTCCGAGCGTTGAAGTTCTATGTAGATCGCTCCAGCGGTTGGAGAAAATCTAGCCAGCTCTTGGTATGTTTCGGTGCTGGCCGTCGCAGGCGTTCCCACTGTGTCTTAAGCTCCGCAGCGTCTTGTAAGAATTTTTTGAAATCCCAAGTAAAATTTGTGCAATTTAGTGAATCAGTTCATTTGGCAGAAAAGAAATGGACTGCCCATCACAACCGCAACTTGACATGTTTAACAAGTATTTTCAGACATAATTACTTGCTTTTATTTGGTTTTGCATTTGAATATATATTTAGACATTATCAAAAACTGCACATATTTGTAGATTATACCCCCCAAAAATTGCTTTGTATTTCCAGTGCTGATCCACTTAATGTTTTCTAATCATGTCCACAATTGTTCTATGTTCATATAACTAGTCCCACAAAAGTCACCAAGTTTCTGCTAAAGTAGAAACAGAGAAGTTCAGTGAACTGTGTTTAAATAAAGCAGAAGCCTGTAGAACTGACCTGATGACACACTGAAGCTCAGTAAAGCTGTTGACTGTGAAACTCCCACAGTCTCCAAACAAACCCGACAGCGAGTGTGTTCATAATGTCCCGACACACGATCTTTCTGAGTTAGTGACCCGCTGACGCAGGAATGCCCAAACTAACCTGTTAATAACTGAACCGATCAAGCTCACGCTGATGCAGGAATGCCCAAACTAACCCGTTAATAATTTAACCCGATCAAGCTCACGCTGATGCAGGAATGCAGTGATCAGCTGAGATGTGGAAACTCTCATCGCTTCACATGTGTTCCTAATAAACCAGATTATTCTGGCGTTCATGTTCACGCTGAGCTCGGGATATGCTTCCATGATAAAGTATTCACGTCAGAAACACAGAAACACACACTTACACTAAAGAGCAACGTCTGTTCGGAGATTATTCATTGTGTTATTATGTCATTTAGGATAGCAGGAGCCAAAACTCACATAAATAGAAGAAGTTAACACACAAAAATCACATTTATGCACGTCCAGATTATTCCTTAAATCATATTATGCTATGAATTTTATATGTTGTATAATTCGTTATATTTTTAACGTCACCTGCTAAATGTCAAATATATTATATATCAAATATATCTTATGTTATATATTAAATCTATGTGAGATGTGTTATATATCAAATGTGTCAAATATATTATGTATGCAATATGTCATATATGTTAAATGTTAAACATTTGATATATTAAATATATATCAGATATATGATATGTTAAATATATATATATATATATATATATATATATATATATATATATATATATATATATATATATATATCATATATGATCTATATTAAATACTTGTCAACAATATAATGTATATTAAATATGTCAGATCTGTTATATATTAAACGTCAAATATTTTATATATTAAATATATATTAAATATATATTAAATATTAAATATGTCAGATATATAATATGTTAAATATATGTCATATATTTTATATAGGCTATTAAATATATTTCAGATATATATTATATATCAAATATATGTCAGATATGTTAAATATTAAATGTAATATATTTTATATATATCAAATATATAATATATATATAAAATATGTCAGATATGATATATATCAAATATATTATGGATAAAATGTCAGATTATTTATATATTATATATTATGATATATATTAAATATATGTCAAATATTTGTATATTAAATATGTCTTGATTTTAAATATATGCCAGATATATTATACATGAACAATATGTCAGATATGTTATATATGAAATATATTTCAGATATATTATGCATTAATGTTCATATATATTACATATTAAATATATGTCAGATATAAATGTAATTTAGTGTCAAATATATTATGTATTAAATATATTTTGGAATATGCATTACATATATATTAAATACATAAATAAATTCACAAATATGCTGAAGCAGTGCATTGAACCTGTATTATACTCGACGGATCTGTGTTCAGTGATACGGCTGATGAACTGATGTAAACGAGTGTGTGTGTGTGAGTTTAATGAGTGAGTGTGTGAGTTTAATGAGTGAGTGTGTGAGTTTAACGAGTGAGTGTGTGAGTTTAATGAATGAGTACTTTACTGATGTAAACGAGTGTGTGTGTGTGTGTGTGTGTGTGAGTTTAACAAGTGAGTGTGTTTCAGGCCGAGAGCTCGATGGATCTGGACGGGCTTCAGTGATACAGCTGATGAACTGATGTAAACGAGTGTGTGTGAGTTTAATGATTGTGTGTGTGAGTTTAACGAGTGTGTGTGTTCCAGGCCGAGAGCTGGATGGATCTGGACGGGCTTCAGTGGAACTGCAGTTACTCAGTGGAGGTCCAGGCTGTCTCGTACTGGGGTCAACACCGACTGAAGAGTGGAAAAGCCTCCGTTCACATCGACACTCAACAACACAATCAGTCAAGTACGACACAACTCGCCTTCATCATCATCATCATCATCATCATCATCATCAGTGCAAGATCTCTGGCCCTTTATGATTTATACCATAGTCTGTCTGAATACTCAAATCTGATTGGCTGGAAGGTGTGTAATAAAACCGTTTAATGCACAGCTAGCTGTGGCTTATCCCTTACATATGTATATATTTTTAATGTTATCGTTATCGGCCCGATAAGAAAATTTGGCCAATATATTAAAGCCGATAAATAATGTATTATTTCCTTCAGCTGAGACTCTTCAGATTCGCACTGTTCATCGTGATGGTTTTGAATTGCTTGAAATATGATTGGAATCACTTCAAAAAAGGAAAATACAGAAGCGCAAGTCCGTCATATCGGCTACATAACATTATAATGAGAACATCATAATTGTGTTTGGGACATGGATTTTAATGACGAGACTTTTTGTTTTTGTAACCAGGCTCTCAAAAATGACATAAAAATTTGGATTTGGATTTATCGGCCAATATATCGGTTGTCTGCTTTCAACTATAAAGAATTATCGGTATCGGACAAATTTTTTATATCGGTGCATCCCCAATATATATATTGGGGATGCAATATATATAATATATATATATTGGGGATGCACCGATATAAAAAATTTGTCCGATACCGATAATTCTTTATAGTTGAAAGCCAATAACCGATATATTGGCCGATAAATCCAAATCCAAATTTTTATGTCATTTTTGAGACATAAAACTATTTTATTTTAAATATTTTAATTATTAATTGTTTAATCATTTTATTTTTATTTATTTAATAATTGTAGTTATTTGATGGACCATGATGGAAGAACACTTTATTTCCCATAATGCTCAAAAATCCTTAATTTTGTCAATTATGTTAATATATATTTATATAAATCTTAAAAAAAATAATCTTAAAAAAAATAATACAAAAGGGATAATGTATAGCGAGGCGGTTGTTATAGCGAATAACAACCCCGACAGGCTGAACGGGACCCCGACGCGAAGCAATTCAATGAAGCAATTCTCACTATTAACTAGTAGCTTATTATCATGCATATTACTGTGATATTGGCTGTTTATTAGTACTTTTAAAGCACATATTAATGCCTTATTCTGCATGATCATAATCTACATCCCTTAATCACCCAGTACCTACGCTGAACAACTACCTTACTATTAATAATCAGAAATCAGGAGTTTATTGAGGCAAAAGTGTGACCATAAATACAGTATGTATATAGTAAAAGTAAAGTTTAACTTTAACTAAAATGAACCCAAGGATCAATCATAGTTTCATATTTAATCACTTTCATATACATCCACCAATATAACAGTTCATAGGAATCGATTGAAAGGATTCACAGAAATTAATCCGCTATTTCATTAGTATACACCGATTGTTTTCATATTCTTGAGTAATGCGTGGATCCATATTAAGATTTAATCTCTTGAATGTTGATTTAGAGGCAGTTTCTAAAGTGAGGAAAGTGTCGGTGAAGAAACCCTCGAGCGCTCTGGGAGTCGGCACACCGTATTACAAAGACGGACAACTACAGGTGCGCATCTACTGGAAGAAGAGAACAGGTAACACACACAACATCTACACAACACCTACACAACATCTACACAACACCTACACAACATCAACACAACATCTACACAACCTCTACACAACATCTACACAACATCCACACAACATCTACACAACTTCTACACAACATCTACACAACATCAACACAACATCTACACAACATCCACACAACATCCACACAACATCAACACAACATCTACACAACATCTACACAACATCTACACAACATCAACACAACATCTACACAACATCTACACAACATCAACACAACATCTACACAACATCCACACAACATCCACACAACATCTACACAACATCTACACAACATCAACACAACATCTACACAACATCTACACAACATCTACACAACATCAACACAACATCTACACAACCTCTACACAACATCTACACAACATCAACACAACATCTACACAACATCTACACAACATCAACACAACATCCACACAACATCCACACAACATCAACACAACATCCACACAACATCCACACAACATCAACACAACATCTACACAACATCCACACAACATCCACACAACATCTACACAACATCCACACAACATCCACACAACATCAACACAACATCTACACAACATCTACACAACATCAACACAACATCTACACAACATCCACACAACATCCACACAACATCAACACAACATCTACACAACATCTACGACTCTGGATTTTCAGCACAGGGGGACTTTAAATTTGCATTTATATGATTTAAATGATTATTAGATTGTCATTAACTTATGAAAACTTAAGTTTGGGAAAGCCTGATTGCCTGATAATGATGCAAAACTTGTGGAAACACAGTGAAAACACTGAAACGTTGTGCTCCTGTCGAGCTGTGTTTGGTGGTGTGTGTGTGTGTGTGTGTTACATTACTAATATATGTCATCGAGCCAGAGCTTCAGGAGTGAGCGATGATGTCGATGCTAATGAAGGAAGGAGCCAGATCAGTCTCATTAAGAATTCACGCAAAAAACATGATTCACACGTGAGTAGCCAATTTCACATGCATGAAACCACATGCACGTGCACACAAATTTGTTTCACGTGCGTGAAAAAAAAATATATTCACAAAAAGCAATTAAAATGCGCAAAATAAAATGATATATTCATAAAATACATTTCACAAATGCAAAACACAATTCATAGATATACAACTGTGCACAAAAAACTTTCCGATCAACTGCACATACCTCTCATCAGCCATGAACTTACTGTGGTCGAAAGCTGATGACGCAACATGAAGGTAGGCACGCCCTCACATGATGATGATTGGTCGATTGATAAGCTTAAATCTGATTGGCTAAAGAGTACGACTGATCTGTGTAGGAGGAGAGCGCTGCCAGGAAAGTCTCAAAAACACACACACACACACACACACACAAATCCAAGGCGATCCACACATGAATGACGATTTGCACATTCACATTCAAGGATAAACTCGTACATTTTAAACATTCGAAGGTTTTTGTGCATCTACGAATTGTGTTTTGCATTTGTAAAATGTATTTTATGAATATATAATTTTATTTCACTCACGTGAATTGTTTTTTGTGTACGTAAATGTGGTTTCTACGCATGTGTAAATCCTGTTTTTTGCATAAATGATTGAGACTGATCTGTCTCCAGAGGCTGTGATGCTTTACTGAGGATGACGAGGATGTTTGTGCTGTGTGTCAGTCTGAGCGAGTAATGAGATTCTGAGTGTGTTTCTTGCTGACTCGTTCTGTGCCTCAGCGTTTTTATTCTGCCAGCCTCAAAGCATCAGGTCAACCTGAACTAATCTCACTTCTGCTTTAAACTTCTAAAGAATAGCTCGTCACAACTTGGGGGATGTGCACATGTTTGAGCTAGCTGGTGGTGTTTCTGAATGACTAGTTGATAAAACAGCATGACAAAATATCTTGAAACTATAAAAAATGTAGAATAATTTCATTTACTATTTCATTTATTTTCTATTTTTTTTAATTTAGTCTAATTTAGAAAAATGACTACTTGATAGAGTTGAACATTTCATAGATCAAACTAGAAAATTTTGAATAATTTTATTTATTTATTATAACTTATTGTAAAAAATACAAAAATCGTAAAATTGTACAATATACAAAATATCTTGAAACTATAAAAAATGTAGAATAATTTAATTTATTATTTCATTTATTTTCTATTTTTTTATTTAGTCTAATTTAGAAAAATGACTACTTGATAGAGTTGAACATTTCATAGATCAAAGTAGAAAATTTAGAGTAATTTTATTTATTATTTATTATACCTTATTGTAAAAAATACAAAAATCGTAAAATTGTAAAATATACAAAATACCTTGAAACTAGAAAAATGTAGAATATTTTTTTGTATTTGTATTTATACACATTTTAAATTTAGTCTAATTTAGAAAAATAACTAGTAGATAAAACAGCAAGAAAAAAATTATAGCACAGACTACAAAATTTAGAATAATTTAACCATTATTATTTATTTTATTTTTGATTTAGTCAAATAAAAAAGACAAATTGATAAAACAGCGAGATTCAGGATGAAAAATATCTTAAACTTTATAGCAAAAAACTACAAAATTTAGAATAATTTTTTATTTAGTTTTTAATTGTCAACTTTAGAAAAAAATACTAGTTGATAAAATACTGAGATACAGGAGGAAAACTCTTTATAGAAAAAAATTATTAAAATTTAGATTAATATAATTTATTTATTTATTTATTTATTTTTACTTTTAAAAATTACTTAAACTTTTTATAGCAAATATATATATATATATATTTTAATAATTTAATTTATTTATTTCAATTACTAGTTGATAAAACTGAGATGCAGAATGAAAAAATGTCTTCTTTTATAGCAAAAAAACCCCTACAAAATGTAGAATAATGTAATGACTAGTTGATAAAACAGTGAGATTCATATATATCTTAAACTTTTTAAAGTATTTCCCGCACAGGATTGTGGGATACCAACAGAAGACAGGGATTGTTATGATAATTCCTCCTGTTCTTGTTCCCAGCACTTCTTTACTCTCCAGTGTTTTCTCCTCCTCCATCTGCGATTCCTCTTCTCTGCGTCCAGAAACGTTCTGAGCTTCATGTTGTCGGTTCCTTCAAAGGCTCCTTTAATCTCCCTCTGAAGAGCCGAGCCCATCTAACTCAATTATTAATCTTAAATGTATCATTTCACGTCCAAACGGCACCGTTGATGAATAATAAACTGGAGGCGTTGCATAAACACTGCTGATTAGCGCAGTGAGCCTTTACTGTTCTGAGGAACCCAATCAACCCATGCCAGAAACACTCGCAGGAACTTCATGATGATGATAAACGCCTGATATTAACTTACAGCAGTTCTGCCAACAAAATAAAGTCTTTTGTTGTTCATGCCACTCCTGCGTACAGAAACAGTCCTCATGTTTTAATGCTCTTTGATGACACGCATGTCTAAACGCGGTGTCGCTGTATTAGTCTCGTGACTCGCTCGTTTTGCGATACGCTTGAATCGTCACTGAAGTCTCCATGTGTCATTTTTTCATATCAAATCAAATCAAATTTTAGTTATAAAGCACATTTAAAATCAAATGAAAATGAAAGTGCTGTACAGGAAAGAAAGTGAAAAAAACAAAAAACAAAAACAAAGCAAGAAACATAAAAGGTAGATTAAAAGCACAAGAGAAAAGATGCATTTGTTCATGTATTAAATGGGTTTATTCTGATGGTCCGCTTTAGACGTTCTACTAACTGTGTGTGTGAGAGTGTGTGTGTACTAACTGTGAGTAACTGCATGTCAACTAACTCTCATTAGAGTATTAGCCGACCGTTCGACTGTTCGGGTCAGTAGAGTGAGTTTAAAGGAGAACTCCGGTCAATTTTAACATTTAGCTCATTTTTTTGTAAATTTGGAGTGCTGTCAATACAGAGAACAACGACAAAAATCGGTGTTGCCTACACCGAGTTATTCTATTTTTAAAATTTGCACCCTGTTGACTTCAATGGGGCAAGTTTTAAACCTGCTTTTAGCCTCTTAACATCCTTGATGTGTCATTACAAGTGCACAGCCATGTTAGATGATTCCTTCAGAGTGAACACGAGTGAATCTGACTGCAGTAGATGTGCAAGATATGAATAAAAATGATGTTTATTCAGCCAGCGCTCATACCTGTATTTACATCCTGTTTTCGGTCGAAGTCCAAAGTAGTCGATTGCCGAGTTCACGCGCGTGATCATAGGTAACTAAACCTATGTGCGTGAACTCGACAATCGACTACTTTGGACTTCGACCGAAAACAGGATGTAAATACAGGTATTTGCGCTGGCTTAAATAACATAATTTTTATGCGCATCTAA